>JAGDQP010053127.1:0-13628 GCA_022664845.1 Lepisma saccharinum | reverse complement strand
TTGGGCATAGTTTTACGCTTTAGAATAACGTACGGAGGCAGCTTCCCTCCATCTGCCGTAACCGCCAACATCACAGTGATTCTTTGTTTTTCATTTCCAGTTGTTCTCAATGAGATGCTTTTCGCCCCTTTATTGTCAACTGTAATATTGCTCGGCATGTCCCAAAATACGGGTGTCTCGTCGGCATTGCCGATCTGGTGTAATGGATAACAGTGGCGTTGACGCAATTCAATGACGTGCCTCTGGAAGTTGACAAGTTTCTCAGTAAAATCCTCTGGTAGTCACTGTGCTAATGAAGTGCCTCGTCGGAGAACAAGGCCACCTCTACGCATAAACCTGCGGCACCAACCGATACTCCCATGGAATTCTGTCTGTGGAATGTTTACGGTCTTCGCTATTTCCAACGCTTTTACCTCGATTACTTGTCAAGAGATGGGCATTCCTTCTTTCCTTTTGTCTTGTAGAAAGGAAAGGATCATATGTTCTAGTTCAGGGCATTTCCCACTTTTTGGTCCTCTGAAAGATTTTCTGGTTGTAGTGGCATTTTTCAGTTTACCCTCCGAGGCGATCCAGCACCGCACGTTTGATTCTTCCAAACCAAACTTTCTCTATTAGACGTTTGCCTAGCATAACGAATAACTGCAAAATGAAACCAGCATCATAACTGCGCCGAACTCCCAAGCTTTCTGAAGCTTTTCTTTCTACGTTTTCACTCATACCGGTAGCTGAAGAATAAATTTACCGTAGTACCCTACGTACTAACTGTTTTAATCTATCCTATCACACAAAAGAGCACGATTACCGTTATACGAAGACTGGTTACAGTGTTGCGTCATATACGGTAGTTTTTTTTTAACTTTCGTTTTTGAAGCTTCCCTGAACAAAAGGAAACAAAAAAACTTTCTTACAACACTAGCCGCTTTTTTATAATAAAAATCATTGTTTGCAACAAACACCGAATTGTGTACCGCTTTGAAGTGTTCTTTGTCAGTAAGCAACTTGTTGCTGATTGTTGTAGGATCCCTCTACTGTGTGTCGTTATCAAGCAACTACCGGTACCTGCAATCTGTGATACGTACCATACGACTGCTGGCAATTCAAAACACGAGCGCAAGGCATTGTTGCTACATTTCAAAATGAGAAAATTGGCAACGTGCGCTACATTTCAAGTTTCTATTACATGTGAAAATTTATCGGCCGCGCAAACAAGCCGCACCTTAAATTTTCATGTACGAAATTTGAAAAATAAACGCGGCTTATATTCGGGCCAATACGGTAAGTGTAGGCAGCTAAAGAAGTTCTGCATTTCAACTTGAGGTGGCACTAATATCGACTTTCGATATCACACATGTCCTGCCATCTGCCGCTAAAGCAAGATACTACTAACTTGGCTAAATAATAAAGCAATCTGTCTTCTTTTCTCGCCTCATTTCACTTACAAAAGTTCTCTAAGCTTGCTGAGGGGAAGGTGAAAATATTTACGATAAGGAAGGAATAGGTAACTGGCGTTTGTGTGCTGAGTTGGTTGTTGCTGTTAGATGCCTCGGTGGGAGAAGGAGCAAATTCTCAACCTACATGATATGAGCAATTATTTCGTAATTTAGCTAATAGCGTAAATTAAAGGTTATTGCGAACCGACGATTTCGAACACTAGCTGGTAGGTAGCACATTACAGAAATATCATGCCACTCCTACAAATTGAAATCTCCAGGGAAGAATCTTCATAAATAAATAAAATCCCTTTCTAAAAGTATGAGAGCTCCAGGTTTGAATTTGCAGTAGCAACATTGGAATTGTGTATTAAAAAAAAAAAAAAACTAGAAAAATAGTAAGACAATGCTGTTATCTAGTATCATTTCACCACTTTAAGTTATCCTGCATAGAAATCTCAAAATTGTCTTTATATACGTAAAAAATAGTCTTAATTATATTTATTAAATTTAAATTAATTACCCCCAGAATGAATGCATAAGTAGGTGCGTTATTTTGCCATCTGGTGACAACAAACTAAGTCGGAATTTACAGATAGATGTTTTGTAGATTTCCTATATTAACGTTAGGCGAAGCTAGCTATTCTTGAACCATGTATACAAGTGAACTGCGTACGGTATCATAAATCACATGCTTCTTTAAAAGACTAGTGTTTCTTCCTGTTGTCCTATTAATATTTAGCTGTGAGTAAAATTCTTGGTTCGACATTCACTGAAGTTTTGGAAATTAAATATATTCTCTCTGTATTAATATATTTTCTTTTCTGTTTTAGGTGAGTATCCTGCCATTATCTTCAAACTCTGAAATATTGACAAATCGAATACTTCAGGTAAAGTGCATGATCCTGTCTATTGTTTGAGAAACGAATTAAGAGTAATGTATTTAGTGGAATCTAATTTCTGACTATTTCCCATATTTGTGCACTAACCTAGAAATTATCAAGCTATACAAACATGTTTCTCGTAGCTAACTAGTACGATGATGACCAATTTTGCGTTAGTTAAAATAAATAGATTTTCCTGATTTATAAACAGTTATTGTCTATATCCCAATCTTCCGCCGCATGTGATTCAAGTGCAAGACTATTCATATACCTAAATATATTTTCTGAAGGTAGCTAATGAAAGTGACGATAGTTCAGAACAATCTCTTGGCTCGGATAAAGCTTATTCTACTGTATCTAATGTAACTTTTGCTATCTTATGTTAGTAGTAAAAGCGAAGTGTAAATAGTCTCGGTATTTTATTGACGCACCATGAAATTTGTAATACGAAGCATTCCTCCTACTCGTATAAATATACACAAATAAATACACAATTCTTTTTATAAAAAAAAAAAAAAAATACTATTATGTCTAGGCGCACTAATATCTCCTGCCTGAACCTTCCCACCACCCTCAGGAAACCGATATCATACATTTTGAGTATCACCGCTTTCAGTAAATGTGTCCTATTTTTCACAATTAAAATTGAAGCACTGAATAATTTAATGTCATCTGTATTAGAAGTTTTCAGTATTTCACTTACCTTGATTATCTCTTTACTTTTTCACGCTTGCGCTCTCGTTAACGAAAAGAAAACAAAAATGTTTTCTTTCTTAAGCAAAAACTGACTTAATTACCTGTTACAAGCAATGCCTTTAGTTCTCTTTTCTGTGTAGACTTGATTAACGCTCAAAATTACCTCCCAAGGAAGCAACATTTAAGACCTGGATGAGAAAAACCTTCCTTCACTGCTCGTCTTCAAAGTTGTTTCATCAAGTAATTTTCCTTTAAGACTTTTTTTTTTCTTTTTGAAACGGCGAGATTAAAATATGTCTTGTTCCAGGCAATATTCTAATCTCATAACCTTTATAATCTTGTTTTTTTTTCAGTTAAATTTAACAATTATTAAATTAAGCAGCAAATACAGAACTAATAATACAGTTCTAATACTAATTAATAATCTATTAATTATAATTTTAACTATCAATACTTTACATTAATATTTCATTTATAAACATACGGGTGTTTTATTTTTAAGCGACATTCCTTATCAATTCGTTTCCGTCTTATAGTTTGGTTATAGTTTTACACTAGAAAGGGTTTACTAGCGGTAATAATGCCCAGGATAGGCAGGTTAAACTCCACTCACCACATATATGAAGGATGACGATTGTCGGCGAGCACTATTCCAGAGGCACGGACGAAAGATGATAGCGACCAAGGCCCTAGTTTAGCTAATGTGCCTTTGGTGAAACTAAGGTAAACCTTGAAAAACCTTAATCAGAGGACCAGCAACAAAATTAGAACTTACTTGTCTCCTCCCCGCAATACAGTTCCAAAGCCCATGGCTAGCTAGTGGACTGTTGAGGGTTAGTTGCAATTGATTGGAAATTTCCTTATCTTCAGGTGTTATCTTTATCCGATTAAAGGCATTACAGCTATTCATCTTGTTCATGTATCATTGGATCAAAATTTGCTTTCGGCAGAACACTTTGCCATCGTTCATCTAGACATTATTTAGATGATGCTAAGTGGTGTTCTATTCTGGTGATAACGTTTTAAAGACAGGACCTACCGTTTAAAGTAGATTCAACGTGTTTTTGTCGTGAATCGAACCTGGGTTGCCATTGATGAGATGGTGAAAAGATAAACTACCCATACGTGAGAGACCCCTTGTACAGATATTCGTTTAGAAAAATACCTTAACTCCTCCCTTCTGGGATGCTGTCGACGAGCTTAGGGGGTTCGAATCTTGCCTGAGGCAAAGAAGTTTGTGAATTTTTGTAGGTCTATTGCACTAGTATATAACCAATAAGTAAGTAATTTCTAAAATGGCCATACAAGATGAACTTTCAATATTAATATCGATTTTTTTAAAAATTTTTAGCAACGAGATTTATAGATCCCTTTTATTTCATTCGGCATGAGCAACGTGGAGGGGACATTAAGAAAAATAATAAAAAGAAGAATTTCCTTTCATCCACCTGTGCACTTGTGTAGAATTGGCACGTTGCAATGGAATCGCCGTCGTAGAGCCAAGAATGGGGGGTTTAATTATAGGCTCTGAGTAATGCGAAAGTATCCTTGGCATTTGACGAAAGTTCTTTCAAGCACCCCAAGCAAACTAACAAACCTTATACTGTAGTTTTTAACAACTACACAAAATGGAAAGTTTCTCTCTTTTTTTCCTTTTCTGTTTAATTAAAGTGCGCGGAGGAAGCACAAAAGAGTTGAAACTTCTAAAGCTACACTCAACAGAGATAGACACTTCCAGAAATCATCGTAGCATAACAAAAATGTTGCCTGTTTGCTTGCAAAAGTTGCATTAATTAATACACATGAATTATTTTGGCGTTGAAAAAAAAGTATTTACAAAGTTTGCAACTGTGTTTAGTTCTTTCTCTCTCTCTCTCTCTCTCTCTTATTTTTCTTGTCTAGTACAACTATTTTATTTTTATCAACCATGAGCTACCAACTGCTAGTGGGAGCGGACAAAAGAGAAAGGTGATTTCCTTAAATTTAATTTTCCTCATCTCTGACGTGAACCACCAACTAAATCAAAACAGGTATATAGAAACTGACTTCAGATTTGGCTTCAGAGACGGTCGGTTTAGGTCCCTTGATAGGGAAATTGTAGAAAACGGACCTTATAATCTAACTCCATCATCTATCCGTGTCCAGAAATTAAATTTGAGGTAATACAAGATGTAGCGAGGTGGTTGAGACGTCGTTGGAAAGGGTCTAGATTAGCTCAGAGCCGCCGGAATCGTCTTATTGGTGTAGTTGTTGTCTCCGCCCCCAATAACCTCGTTGTTAGTGTTGCCAACCCGTGCCAAATATATATCATGAAGTCATGAGCCAGAAGATGTAGAGATGTGTCTGAGGTGACGTTGGAAAGGTCTTGACCAGACTACCTCAGAGTCGCCTCAATAGCCTTGATTAGTGCTGTCGTACAGTGTTGCTAATTGCTTCAATACATGTCTCAAATTACTTCCTCTCTGTTAGACCTATCTGCACCAAATGTGGCATTCTGCACAATAGAGAAGTCACCTCCCGGAAGCATGTCAGTTGCCAGTGTTGGTAGCCTATTTCCTATGCAATTCAGTTCTTCAAAAAGCTTCCATTACGTTAGACGTAGCAGCACCAAACTGTAATTCGACACCATAGAAACATACTGTGGGTGTCTCCAAACAACCCCTCCACTAGTGTTGCCAACCCTTGTCCAAAAATAAATCTTGTGAACCATAAGGTGTAAGAACGAGGTGCGGTTGGTTGAGAGTTCGTTGGGGGGGGGGGGATTTTAGCTTGATCAGCTCAAAGTTGCCCGGGACCGTCGTGATCATGCGCCGCAGTTGTCAGTGTTGGCAACCATGTCTAGAAAAGATGAATGTTTGTGATCCTGAAAAGCTATCAAGGTAGCGGAGTCTTCGAGATATTTAGTAGACTCTCATCGTTAACGTGTTTTAATATCTTAAAACTACAACTTTCGTTTCTGGTATTTTTCTACTATCTACGCTTCAGAACGTTGTCATCGGATCCGCCCTAAGTTTATTTTTGCATTGAATTTCTTCAATATACAGGGTGATTCATTAATGCGTGCAAAAATTTGAAGGTGATTTCCTGACACTAAAACAAAAAAAAATAGTTCCTTTTAAGAAATTTAAAATAATGCGTAGTTTTGGAGCTACATGAACTCAAAATTACGACATCGTCAGAAATGGCGTCATATCTCTACACACAGTGACGTAATAGCCGATATCCATTTTAAGATCTCGCTGACAGGTTTTACATATCTTTGTATCATCCTGTGTTGCTACTTGTATCTGGCACATCTGTCTTACTACTTTGATTTCCTGTAATGCACGAAATTATGCCCTGGACATCACTTCTGAACTTACTGATTTATTTATTTCTCATTTAATAGCGTTAATCCTAATGCATTCATATTTCTTTCAATTTTTCTGTGTGCTATACTTTTCAAATTTTACGTATTTTGGCTGAATATTGGTAAGAAAGTAATATTTTTTTGTTTTTGTTTTTTCAAGTGTGTTTTTGAATGTTCAGCAATTTGCAATAATTTTTGTATAATAGCTTCCTAGTCTATCCACATATGCTTTCCCCTCTCCGATTATCAGTTTGGAAGGGTGGGAGGTGGAGTCAGAGTTGGGAGGGTGTAGGTGGAGTTTTGCATGGTTTCTATCGATTTCTGTCCCTAAAAATTTTGAAGGTGGTGGGTGCTCTTGAGGATTTTAGGGGGTTGATATCCTCCACAGGATGTCTGGCGGAATCACTGCCTCTATCACTCTTCCTTCTGTTTTCTGCCTTCATTCTTTCTATCCTCTTCTCTTTACTCATTCCTATCTTTGTCACTTTTTTCCTTTCTTATTTATATCTTTTTTAGCTTCTTTCCGTTCTAATTTTCTTCGTTCTTCTTTTTCATTTGTCTCTTTTTATTATCTTTTTATAATTTTTCTTCTTGTTTTCATCTTCTTTCATCTCGTTCTCTTTCCTACCTTCATTTTTCTTTCCTGCTCTTTTTCTTGTCTCTTTCAGCTTTTCTTACGTTTATCGTCTTTCCAATCTTCGTTGTTTTTCTTTCCTTTATTTTTTTCTTTATAGGCTTCTTTAAGCTTTCTAACACTCCTAATTTTTTTCTTTTTTTAATAAGGTTGAAAATAATTTTGCGAAACGAGTATTGTTCTCGACACGTTGTTTATTGTTTCTTTGATGGCTTCTGCACAAGAATTACGTCATTTTTTATATTGATCCTGGTTTAGGTGATAATTTCAAAAAGGCTTTGTTAAATTACAAAATAAAACCTATCAAATCTAATCAGATAAGCTAATGACTATACTTTCATTTCCCCTCCAGTTCTTTATTGCTATAGTGTAATTTTATTGTAGGGTTTTCCTTCTTAAACAACTAGAAAGGACCCCTTAGGATGCATCATTATGTAAATTCAAACCAGTTAATGCTACTAGGGGGTGCCAATGGCATTTTCCTACGAAGTCCATTTATTGCCATAAAAACCAATAATTAGTAATTTTTAATAAAGAAATTTTCTTTTTTCTATCATAGCCATTTTTACTTTTAAGACATAAAGAATACTATGACTATGATTTTCACGTAGCATGGTAGTTTCACCGGAACAAATATTCCGTAGTGATGCTAATTACTGGTCTCATCAGTGTCAATTACTGACACATGTCTTCAGGTTGATAATATTAAACAAGGAGTAATAATTTCCAGGTAAAAGAATAGGTCTGGGCCTGCTACTATTTCCGTGCTAATAAAAGAAAAGTCAAAGAAAGTCGACTTTCTTGATTTTTTTTTTTTTTTGAACTGACGTTAGATCTTAAATGGTATATTTGCTCCAAAACGTCGAGTGAACGAAAGTTCCAGAGAACTGGACACGAAGATGTCAACTACTGGTTAGAGTGTGCCAGCAATTGATCATTTGGCTATTTTGAAGAAAAATAAGATACATGTTCTGCATTTTTATTGTTTCACTGTACAATTAATGTCAGGAAACATCTAAGAGTTTAACGTTAGCCATATACAGAAAAAAAAATAAAGCGTGAATAGATCAGCACTTTAAGTTTCAAAACGAAAGTAGTCTGAAAGTGCCCGTCACTGGTACGTTTCCCCTACTTTTTTTTTTTACTTTCTTATCATAATTTCTTATTCCCTTCTCTCACTCGCTTCTTATTCCTTTCTTTATGTCCGTTTTCTGCTTCTTTTCTTCTTTCTCTCACCTTTACTTTTTCCATCTTCTCTTTGTCTTTCTTTGTTTTGATTTCTTTTACTCACTTCTTTTTTTTTTTTTTTTTTTTTTTTTATTAAAGCTCAGTGTTTATTTTTTTGTTCATTGACAAGATATTGTTGTTGTTGTTATTATTAATATTATTATTATTATTATTATAGTAATAGTAGTAGTATAGTTTCTCCTTTAATTCGATTATACGCTTGAAAAGCACAGAAAGATTTACAGTTTGACTAATTTCAAGTTTCCCAAAAATGCTATATTATAGAATTTTTAAAAAATACAATCTTTATTACAGTGCATGTTGGGAAGCCTACAGAAGGTGAACTAAATACTAGAGCGCAGAATGCAATAGATTAATAATTGTGCAAACTGTTTGTGTTTGTATGTTTACGTATTTACGTGTGTGTGTGTGTGTGTGTGTCTAGTTGATTACCGATTATGTGTGTATAATACAGCCAAGTCTACATCCAATACATTACCTAGCTGATTTCTGGAAATTCAATTAGTGATTCATGTTTCTATATCAATTAATATCTACCGACTAAAATTATTATTACCGTTTAATAGTCTAATAATATTAATAATAACAATGAATCGATTTTTACCTCTGTAAGATCTAATTTTCCGCTTGATAAACTACATGTTGTTACTGCAGTAAATGAGATTTTGATAATACTATATTCGTGATGTACTTACTAGCTTCCATGAAACTGTACAGGAAATGACATGTCTGCAATGTCAATTAATTTGCTTTGTTTTAATGATAGGGGAAACTGTTGTACCATCGAATACATTTTACCTTTTCCAAATTATAGTTTTAGGGACATTTATTTATTTATTTTTCAATTCCATGTCTGTTCTCTCAAACTTTGAAGGTTTCTTAATTAAACTGCTTCAGTATTTTGGCTTTTGCCTTCTTTCTTTTACAGAGTCTTTTATTTCTTAAACATTTCCAGCAAAGTGTTCCATGGTACAAAGGCTCGTGTAGTTTAGAACACAGCCTCTTATACCTTAAAACATGGGCGTATAATAATAAGGCAAATCAATATGTATTTTGGGAAATATTTCGTTAAGTTCTCTGTTGGTGAACTACAAAAGTGTTTTTGTGCTACTTTATGAAAATTATTTTCATATTATTATGAAAGAACTTACTAACCATGATAACAAAACAAGAACTAAAGAGATGATAAAACATAGTTTTAAGCACTCAAGAAACCATCAATGTTTATATATATTATATAAACAAGTTAAAATTTGTTAGTTTTTGTTCTGGTTATGTTTTCTTGGTGCTCTGTACTCCTTATCTTTCTTCAGATTTTGAAGGTACATGTTCCAAGGTACAAGATGTGCGTCTGTTTCATGGTACACGAGGCTGTACGAAATCATTAACATGACTACATCTGAAAATGTTACATGTAGAATGAACATTTGTGTCATAGCAAAACTTATGTAATTCTCTTGTGTACGGTTACTGTTATCAACGGTAATGACACTAGAAAACAATAATTAAATCTGAAAACGGTTACTTTTAACTGTGAAAAATGCTTTTCTTTTTAAAAAAATAACTCAACACACAGCCACTTGAATACAATAAAGCCATAAAGCTACTGCCTGGAAAGCTTAACAAACAGCATATTGTATGGAATAGCTGTTAGATGGCATAGGAAGTCAGAAATGTAGTACTGTTCCGAGGGTACAGCAGTGTACCCTACCGTCAACTGGTGTAAATTGGACACTAAAAACTTATCGTTTTACTGTTATTTCTATGTATCACATCAGGTTATACTTGTTTTTATCTCTTATACCATTTTTATATACTTTATAATGATGTTAATGGTAGTTCAGCATCAATTCCGTATAGATAAGCCTAAAGTTACTACGGAAAAAATGAGATAACTTTGGGCAAAATGCTTTCAAAACTCATGGGTGAAGTATTCTGTTTGTAGAGGTGACATTGTACACATGAACATAAGAGCAGATCGTCTCCTTTCTTTTCATAGCCAAATCGTTACAAACTGTTAACATAAATAGAATAGAATAATTACATTGGCTACCAGATTTAAGTTAAAATTCTATTGAAAATTAAGAATCGTTGACAGAAAAAGTTGCTGTATTTGAAAATTTTGCAGGTCTTCAAGAATTTTACATATTTGAGAGTAAAAAGTTTCTGGTTTCTAGCCAACAAACACAATAGAAAATATTACACTAGCTTTCTACTCACAATTCTCTGTTGTAACCATGTAAACCGAAGAAACATTTCGTCTTTCACCGTAGTTAATCAGCAAATTTGAAATCTACTTGTAAAAACTGTGATGTATTCTATGTGACCATCAAAAAAAAAAAAAAAAAGTGAACATGGCTTTAAAAAAAATGCATACGAGTTTCACTTATGTAAAAATAGCTGGTTTACTTAGTAGCGTGATGAAAAGCCTGACAGAGTGTCTTTTTTTTTCTTTCGTGTGTGTGAAAAAAAAATATATGCTTACACTTCCATCTGGTGGCTTTACAAAGTATGACACAAGGTATTACGTAGGGGGATTACATCACTTCAAATGCAACTAATCTCTCTATTATTTCGCCATGGCAACCACTCTTTTCCGTCTTAGAGGAAGTGTTATAATACCTCTGCTCAGCTTTCCATTTGGGTAAGCACTGCACTAATTCATTTCACGAAGGTAAACTTTCGCGTTTTTCAAAGGGAATTAAACCAAAGGGAGAGCATGCTATATACAAACGGAATGAAACGGTATTTAAAACCGTTATTCTAATCCAACTTTAATCCATTAAATATTATCATTACTTCCTTGTTAGACGAACGGTTACGACCGCTGACTTGTAATTAAAGAGTCCCAGGCTCGATCCCTGGTGATTCGGAGTCCATTTTAATATCTGGGTCCCTCCAAATGTAACTTATTTTCCTTGTAAGATAATAGCAAACAGCCATCAATTCACCTTGTCCAGAGTCATAAATTATGGACGCTCAAATAGATTCGGATCTAGGATATCCGGATTCATTAAAATTCCTGTTTTTTTTTTGGAAATCAGGAACTTCAGATTTAGACCTGGTTCTTGGATCCACGGAACCTGGTTTAAGATATTCGTACTCTCTTGGATTCGAACCCGTCCGTCTCTATCAAGCATTCGGCCATTTTAATCAAAAATAGCGGATTAAAATATATTCACAGAGTATATGCCGGTAACAAAATACAATTCATGATAAATAAGTTTCTTTAGTTAGCGTTTTGGAACACAAAATGGAAGCCACTTGTTCAATAACACATTTTGTGGCATGTATTTTAAAAAATACTATCGAATTAAACTTAATGTGGATTTTAGAAGTCAATCGTCATCACACGTTCGGTGCCGGATTACCGAAAATGCCGGACTATCGGGCCCCGTACCTCTTACTACTGGTATAGGCTAAGCCGTACAGCGAAAACAATGAACTGAACCTGTGTGTGTGGTGACAGCCAAGTAAAGTCTGAACGCTTCCGATTGATTCCGAACAATGCTGATTGCGTCTAACAATAGCAGACGTGTAGGAAGTGGACATTTTTCGAGTGATTCCGAACCGCGCCAAGCGCTTTCAACTGTCGTTCACAAGCGTTTACAGGGGAAAAAGAAAAACTGGGATGGTGCTGGACAATCGGGCGTTCCGGACTGTTGGATGTGCCGGTCTATCGGACTTCCACTGTACTTCTTTCCAGGAAGCAAATTGTTTAAAAATAGAAACAACTGTAAATAATTATAAGTATTCCATAAAATACTTGAACGTTACTAATTATACCGAAGCATATTATCGACACCTATTACATACATATGCATTAAAAAAAGTGCATGTGTGGATATCTCTTTGATATTTCTCTCCTTCTGTATGTGTGTGTGTTTATTTTGTGTTTGTAATACGTCAACATCATTGTGTTTACGGGAGAGTCTATTAACGGAGGTCGCCAGAGAATAGAAACTTGGGAATTGCTTGCAGCCATAATCAATATGCTCCTGTGTGCTATTGCTTTTCTTTCGGTTTCATTCCCATGTAAGCACGTATCCAATTAGGTCTATTAGACCTGAAAGCTGCCTGTATTTTTCAGGAACTAACAGTATAGAAAAGAACTATTTATACGTCACAAAGATAGAACTAGAAATTTTAAAAAAACAGGGTTCTTGTTTATGGAAAGAGACAGCGGCATATATCTCTTTATTTTTAGCATCTTATTTTTGTATATATATAGACTTGGTTCATCGCTTTAGGATAAATAGAGACGACTGTCTTTTTCTGTAGTTCCTAACTACACTATACAGTGTATTTTGTGAGTTTAAGGTTATCCAAAACGAAACAGGAAGTTTGAAAAAGAGTGGAGCTGCTGTTTCCGTCAGCCAGAGTTTTAAATATAATCCACCGCAGTTTTAAAGCTTACTTCACTTATCACTAAAATTCAGTAATTAATCGGATTTTCAGTAACCACCAGAGCGTAAAAGAGTCGTTATTTCAATCAAAATGGCTGATTGGTAACGCTGCTGTGGGGCAAGTTGATGTAGCCAAACCAGAGGCATATATTTTTTATTTATTTTTTAAATCCTTCGTTTTGAACCTTTGGCTATCAGATCTAAACGAAGTACATTTAACAGTTATAATTGTAATTTATAAATATCAGAGTTTACCTCATTGATACCGACAATATTTCCTTCCTTGAGGGGAGGGGGGACAAGATTATTCTTGCATTCCTCTTTAAATGACGCCAATGAGTTGTATAGGAACACGAGTTGAAACTAGGGGTATTCGGAATTCCGGAATCAAAGAAATTCCGAATCCCAGAATTGACTTCGCAGTTCCGAACACCCCTATATTTCTATAACCTTTAAACTACTTGAGGCTATCCCGTTATTAAATTTACTTTGCCACTTGAAGTAGGAATGAGGAAAGAAACAACTCTGACTTCAATTCAAGGTATGATCCTCGCATTCGTCTGGTTTTACCTCACAATTGCTGAAATTGAATCTCAGAGACTCTCTGTTACTTGCTGACAATTCTTTATTTGTTTCCACGTTTTCTGTGAAATACTAACACAAGTAAATAAACAGAAATGTCTACGATCGGATAAATACTTACGTTTAGGGCTCTGCGATTTCTGAATTTCGAGAACCAATATTAACTTCACTGTTGAATCGAAGAATTATCGATATATCGAATGCGGGCAAAAAGTCATTCATATTGAAATATTTTTGGAAACTGAACATTACTTATATCGATGAAGAATCTCTGAAAATCGAATTTTTCATTCGATATATCACTGGAAATGGAATGTCTCTTATACTGTTTGAAATTCAGTGTCCATATCGAAATATCTTTGCATACGGTTCATATCAAAGAATCGATTGAAGTTGATA
>JAGDQP010053126.1:0-13629 GCA_022664845.1 Lepisma saccharinum | reverse complement strand
GAAGATTGTAGGATCGATCCCTGCTTATTCCATGTGGGCTTTATGAAAGAAAAACAGTGTGCGTGGGTTTGCTTGGACTTTGTTCATTGGAGCAAATGATCCATACAACCCGAGCCACACTTGCCTAAAAGCCTTAAAATAAATTTAAATTCAAAGTAAGTTAAGATAGCATTTGGACAAGACATTATCAGAAGAATAAACAACTGTGATATTTAACTTGTATTGAGGAGGAGGGTTGTAAGAGAAACTATGGAATATGGAGATAGTTAACAGTCAGCAGGACATAGGACAATGATTATAACTCGAGATAGAACATACATTACCGGAATATGAAATACCATTCCAACTGACAGTGACCGTAAAAGGAAGTTTATTTTCATTGCTTACTAGCCTATTTCGAAAAATTAAAACGTACTGTAGAGAGAAATAAGAATAAACGTTTTCGAACATACTGCGCAGTATCCAACCTTTCTAGATAAAAAGTCACAAGCTGTCCACTGGACATAAAAACTGGGGAAAGATGTGCATGAAAGGGAAATTGGCTGTATCTTTCTTGTTAACTAACCAATGGTAACGGTGAAAGCATGGATATTTTTAAAAAAGAATATGCCATCTCGGGCGTACTGTCAGGTATCCAGCCCTACTAAAAAGTTACAACTCACACACAGGAAAATGAAACCCGGGGAAGCAGTATGAAATTGGTTGTATCTTCCTTGTTTGTATGATGCAAATATAAGAATTAAACCGATGATGCATATAAATAAAAATAAATGTTTCTTAATGTAAATCGGTCATATCTAGCCTGCAGGATAAAGTTACCCAATATGGCTACCGAGGAAGGTAGATGAGACATATATGTTAAGTACGAATAGCATGCTTGGGTACTGGTATTGTGCTTTGCTCAAATTTTAGTTGTAAGTAAAGGATCTCTGTACATCTCAAACGTGGAAAATTCAGATAACGTAGCTGGTATTAATGCAATCACTGCATGAGCATCCCCGAATTGAGAATGTTAAATCCGAATTAGGATATCAAATCCAAATTGACCAACAGATACGGTCTTAAACCTGGTCATTGGATTTACAGGACATGGAATTTTAAAAATAACAAGCACAGATGTGCACCTATCTTCAGGAAAGTAATCCTGCATGTATATATATATATATATATATATATATATATATATATATATATATTGGAAATTGGTCGAGCAGGGAAACGGAATCTGATTGCGCTTTTTAATTATCAGTACAAAATAACAAAGATAGGTTGTCTAGCCAAAATAAGAGGACGACGAGGACGACGAGGACGACGCTCGCAACTTTAGTTGGGGATAAAAAGTACGACACATGGTGACGTTAATCAATATGGTTCAATAACGCAACCATCACAAAGGCCAGCTATGAATATAAAGTATTACAATCACTCGTAATTAAAAGATTTACACTAAGTAGCCAATATAGTGGTCTTGGATGGAACACACGTTAGCTATTCATTATTTTTACCGTAATGTCATTGGATAACAACAAAACGCAATCAAAGTGCAATGGAGCATTTTGATTGGCTAATAATTGCTTTAAAGCAACTTTGGCGACAGGTATTGTACTCAGTTTCGAGCATGATGGCGGCTTGTACCTGTTGCGAGGCACACGTGAGTGCAAATTGCATACTGCAGGCTATTGTACAATTAACGGCATCCATTGGGTCACTTTCATTTACTATTATGCAGGTATTCCACTTGAAGATGGTGATGATGGGCATTCTTGTACCAACTTTTCAGCGGATATTGTACGAGATAAAGTTCAGGAGACCTTGGTGTTTTTCGATATATATCATTCGTATTACAAAATTCTTGTGGAAATACCTGAGCAAGACATCACCGTGGAACACTTTATACATACCTATACAGAGTTGATTGCTAACGACGATCCTGTACTGGCAATCTACGATGTGCTGTTTAAAAAAGGACTCGGAACACGGAGCTTCACTTTCGACTTTGGAGCAGGATTATAAATGAAACATAGCGATTGGAATTAAAAGATCTTTATTGTATAATTAACAATTACAGTGGTTGACGTACAATTTACAAGCGCTAGTGACAAACAGTTATAACATTATTACACATAGATGAACATGACAACATCAGGATATATCGTTGAGCATTACATAGAACAGAGAGCAGTAACAGGGTGCATATCAAACATGATACCCAGTTCCCAAATTCATATAAACTACATAGCGTAGTAACCTTCCTAATAAAAATTTGGTGATAGATTGTTACATCAGAACCATCAGATACAAGTTTATAGTCTTGTAAACATAATAGAGTTGGTTTTGTGATTACATATAAACATGGCTACAAAAATGTTGTCTTCTCAACTAAGGAAAAAAAGTGTGTTACAGATACCGACCGTATCACTAATTACAGTATGCACTCATTAGGAAATCATGGTGTTGTATATACACTATGCTACAAATGAACAGTGTCCACCCAGTAAAGAACATTCGATATACACTGGGATGAAAATTACACAGATATTACTTTGGTTTATAAAGTACTGAAAACTTGTGAAACTGTACAACTGTATGTATTTAAATGTCATTCCTGTGCTCTGATATAGTAATGGTCAGGAGTGGTTTACAAGTATTCAATCACCACCAAAAATATTAAATGTGTATAATAAATAGATATTCCAAGGAAAAGACAAGCATGCGTCTAATTCCATGTTTTCCTAACCGCGATATCCATAGGGAACTGTCATACATATTGTTTTCTAGCAATAGGATTTAATTTTATTCTGTCAGCGTTTATGATGTTGCAGATCAACATTTCGTTTCACCTTAGATCTACAAACGACACGAAGTCGGCCCTTTCGAAGGTAACTATTAGGTGTAACGATTTGCTTACCTTTATACGTACTCTTGCCCACCTTAAACATATCCTTAAATGTGATCTTCTTTCGTGTTTGCTGATTAAGTGTTATACCACGTATTTTGATCACATGGTTCAATTTCACTGTAATTTTTAAGGCCCCAGAAGTAAATCGACGCATTTCACACCCTTTAGGCAGTTCATCCATTAACTGACCAAGAAAATCACCTAGTGAGAGCAATGGAGGTTCATCATGGCGTCTAACATAGATAATATTATCGGTATCACAGTACAGGAGACGAGCTATACCGACAGTATTCATTTCCTCATACAATCGTAGTCGTGCCCACGACGAAATAAAAGCTGCAAGCATAACATTGCTTAAAACGTAAGGTTTATTGCTCAAATCAAAATCCCGATAATTAACAAGAAGTTTATTCCTTATAAGATTTACATGGAGAATTTGCAGAAGAGGAGAATAGACAATTTCATTAAACTCCTGAGTTCTTGTAACAACCTTTGTTTTCGGAAGATCACAGCTCTGGCCCACTTGCCAAAGAAGGAGTTTAAATATATTTTTGCAGTGACTCTAAGTCCCTCGTTCTTGTTAATGTTATCATACTCGAGGTGATTTTCCTCATAACTAAAATAATTCTGAATATACTGTTGCGTATTCTCTTCACCATGACAATTCTCTGGAAATCCGGTTTCTACCTTCCTCATTTTAAGAATATGACGACATAAGACATAAACAAGTCCTCTGACAATTCCGATTCCCAAATGTCTTACGTTTGCACAATACCACAATATGCCTCTAATGCAGCATGAAGCTCGGGCGTGCACAAAACACCGTTGATAGCACGTTCATCGTCTGTATGAGTACATTCAATTGTATGTAACGTCTCCATACATGTCTTTCATAAATAGAATATTATGGGCATTGTAGGGTAATATGGGAATGGCCATACTCGTTGCAGGGAGGGCTTTACAAAATACTAAACCCTGAACCTGATTGGGATCAGGCATGTCCGTGTCTTTATGCACTGTTACGTGTCCAAGAGGAATTGGACGGGTAGCCATGACCCAGGGATAGAGCGAGGTAAAATCAACAAAATCAATTATTTCCGATTCACTGCATTCGTGAAGGCTTTGAAAGCATTCGGTTCGTCAGCCCTTAAAGGCATCCTTAGGACATATGGTTCTTCAATATCTGAACAATAATCGCGAAGAAAACTTGAATATCCTCTAAAGTCTTTACATTTTTGTGCCACTGATATTCTCACAAGGACTTATCATTTACGTTACACGACTGCTAAAGTCTTGTTACAACAGCATTTGTAGTTTGTTTGGTGGCAATTGGGTTACAGTGCGTAATGTAACCCTATCCTAAAAAGGTATTCTTAGGTGAAAAAGTGATCTGGCACTTTTCCATCATATGCACATAATTATTGGTACATTCGGTTTTGGGTTTGTTAAATTTGAACGATAATTGTTAATTGGATGATATCAAGTTACTGTTGGTGTCTCTTTGTCGAAAATATAGCAATGCAACCCTGAATGGATCTAGGAATTGGTTTTGTTACACTGCTCGGCATAGAATACTAATTGTTTTGTTCGACGCTAGAGACCACCACAGTGCAGGTTACCATTACGCAAGTTCTGTATAAGATAGCTCTCCTTCGCGTCCGCGCTTCTGTCATATATTCGATGGTCAGTGTGCCAGTAGTTCTATTTGTACGAACATTGTGAACTGGGAAGATCCGCTCCATCATTGAGTAAAAACAGTACTCATCTTTAAACGCTTGCTCGTGACATTGCATTGCTGTTCGTTTCAAATCATAGAAAATCCAATTACTGTTTTGCTTGGCACGCAAGAAATGCAAGGTAACGATGATCCTGAATTTATTCTTGAATGCTGGAGATCGCTGTGCTACTACAAAAAGGTAGGTTTCCAAGCTGATGAATCTGATTACGACATGACGCTGGATTATCTTCTCTATTATTTCTAGAATTAGGAAGAAATCGTATTACAATGTTGTGCAAGGGCCAGGACATTCTCGATCTAGGGTACTTCGGTTTTTTCTCGGAAATGTGGAAAGTTAAGAACTGGCCCGGAGTTACTACATTGAGTTGTTACCCTCCCAAAAATATTGTCATTACCATTAATTGACAGACGTGACGTCTCAGAATTTCATTTTTCTAATATGGTTTATATAAGCTGTTAAAGTTGACGTCATTGTCCCGCAGTATCCTAGCATCCAGAACGACTGGCTTTATACACACAGAGTAGCATACGCATTTAGTATGGGCGAAAAAGTCAAAACGGTTTTCTTAACATATTTATAACATTTAAAAGTTATATTATACTTTACATTATGACTACATGCTTTGCGTTTGACTGCAGGTACTTTGCTTTATGTCAAACTTGTAAATTTTTTATATTTCCGAAGGAAACAAGACGTTACTGTTACGGACGAAGATGTGCAGTCTATTTACAGTCCATTTTGTTTTAGATTTGGCAATTCGATTTAGTTGCAGAAACTCTCTCTTTGTTAATATTTAGTTTCTAGTAACAGCATTAAATGATTTTTTGTATATTTATATTTTAATGTTAATTGCATTCAAGGGGGTGTGGAACAATTGTTTGTTTTTTTCAGTCTCTTTAGAATCAACTGGATGGCATACTATCATTTATTGTTCATATAAATTCTAAAGGTATGTCTAATTAATGTTTCACTTAGGCATTTTCAGTAATTATTTATATTTTTTACAACAGATTCTCAATCGATAGATAGTGGTAGATACTTTACTAATTTCAAACATGAAATATCATCTCTCAGATTGAATAACTGAGGTAAATACTGCAATGGATAATCCTCAAAATTCTAATGGAACTGCTAATATCAGGCAAACGCCATAGTGTTAAAATATATTTATCATATATTTATCTACAAGGGGTGCATAACTACTTTGCGTGGAATCTAGAAAATAACTACTAGGGCAGATTCCATATATTGAAATAAACTATACTGAATTCTCAGAGTTATGTAACAGTGTTACTTACGAAAAAGCTGTATATTTGAACACACGCGTGGCACACTCTGAACTCGATACTTTTCCAGAATATGGTTTTAGGACGTTCCGCGGGGTTTCGGCTGGGGGTTGGAGGAGTGTCAAATGTGCGTCTGGGCATGAAATGTATATTAGGTGTACATAATTATGCCTAAAATTATATTAATTCTGCCTAAATCTGAATTTGGAAGGGGTCGGACCCCTTGGACTCACTCCTAAATACGTCTTTGTACGTTTCCTTCAGTTATTTCATCGCAAATTCGGATATGGTGATTTATCTTTTACTCCATTTATTGCAGATAATGCTTCACTGCACAGTGACTGACAATATTACTGTCATCATTGCAAAACATTTAATAACACGTCATATGATAACGCCATTGCTATAAAGCAACATGTGGGTTGTCAGATTAAATACGATATGTCTTCTAATAATTCATTAGATCTGTAAATATTTTATATTTTTATTATCAATTGTACAAAGAAGTAACTAAAGAATAACACATATCAGTTAAAATGTTTCTAATTACAGAGCACAAGCCTACTTTTGAAACCTCTCTCAAAATCCTATAGAAATCAAATGGCAGATATTCAAGGCTACCGTTTGTTTAAAGCCAATATGGCGGGCCCCACAAAATTCTCAGTAGCAGACGACTTTAACAGCGTATAGCCTCGTGTTGAAAACTGGTGAGTCACGTGAATAAAGACGTTCCGGGGTAACGGGATAGTTTTACCCCATCGATTTTTACCCCCCCTATAAACATTTCACGGCGTTTTTTTTAACTCCCTGTCAGTTTCAGTGAACATCAAAGAAAATGCTAATTCTTTTACATATATTACCACTTAAGAGATGCCGCATCTGCACATCTAGTTTGGTCAATGGGGGGTAAAGATTCAACCGTGAAATTTTTACCCCCACGTCGGTTTTCCTTATCTTCAAAGAAACATCCAGAATTGTTTCACATAATTACTATATAAGAAATGCTGTATCTGCACATACAGTTTGATCAATGGGGGGGGGTAAAAAATTCAATCGTGAAATTTATACCCCCACGTCGGTTTTCCTTATCTTCAAAGAAACTTCCTGTATTGTTTCATATAATTACTATATAAAAGATGCTGCATCCGCACATACAATTTGATCAATGGGGGATTAAAAATTCAACCGTGAAATTTTTACCCCAAACGTCGGTTTTCCTTATCTTCAAAGAAACAATCTATATTTTTACATCTAATTACTATATAAGAGATGCTGCATCTGCACATATAGTTTTGTCAATGGGGGTAAAAATTCAACCGTGAAAGTTTTAGCCCGCACGTCGTTTCTCGTTATCTTCAAAGAAACATTCTGTACTGTTACATATAATTACTATATAGAAGATACTACATCTGCACATATAGTTTGGTCAATGCGGGTAAAATGTAACCGTGAAATTTTTACCCCCATGTCGGTTTTCCTTATCTTCAAAGAAACATTCTATATTTTTACATATAATTACTATATAAGATATGTTGCATTTGCACACATAATTTGGTCAATGTTGGGTAAAAATTCAACCTTGAAATTTTTACTCACCCGTCGGTTTTCCTTATCTTCAAAGAAACATCCTGTATTTTTTTCATATAATTATTATGTAAGAGACGCTGCATCTGAACACATTGTTTCGTCTATGGGGGGTAAAATGTCAACTGTGAAATGTTTACCTCCACGTCGGTTTTTCTTAACTTGAAGGAAACATTCTGTATTTTTACATAGGATTACTAGATAAGAGTTGCTGCATTCGCAGATATAGTTTAGTCAATGGTGGGTAAAAGTCTGGAGTGTAATTTTTACCCTCCACGTGGCTTTTCCTTAATAAAATAAACGTGTGTATTTTGTAAATGTGTGTGCTGCATAAGATATGCTTTATTTTTAGACATACCGGTAGTATAGTTAGTTTCCGTTGAAAAAATCAGCTGTGAAATTTTGCCTCCACTTTACTTTTCCTTAAATGGCAAGATAAAGGCAAGTTCTCTGACAAGAGATGAGAGCACTATCTTCGTATATCTCTAATGTATTTTTATCGTTGCGAGAAATTTTAATGTTGCTCTTACAAATTCAAGCCTAGAAAGTTTAATCTTTCAGGGGAGAAAGTTAATAACGAATTCATGAGTTCCATCCTTGCCAATTTTTCATTTTCTTTCTTGTTCAGTGTTGAAATCATTTCACTGATGTTATGCCTATAACATTGAAGCTTGTTCAACAATGAAGAAAAAATAGAACAAAAAATCGGCACAGATAGAACTCTTGAATTGGTTATGAACTTTCTTCCGTGAAAGTTTGAACTCTGTAGGCTTAAATGTTTAGGAGCAGCATTGAAACTTCTTGCAACCATAAAAAATAGACATATACGGATATAGTGCTGCCATCTCTTGTCGGAGATCTTGGCTTTACATTACCTTTAACTTTACATTTCTTATTATTAATCTTTTATATTTTATACAATATTTTTGCATAACTTATGGGGAATCTGCGCATGATGTTTTGTTTTTGCGGGTAAAAATCAACCATGACAATTTTTGCACCACGTCGGTTTTCCTGAGCTTCAAGAAAAGTTTGTGTTTTTAATATATCGTTGTTTAGGAAAATATTGGAAATCTGCGTATGTGTTTTGGTCGTTGGGAATAAAATATATCTACTCTGAATATTTTTCCTTTGATTTAGTTTTGTTAACTTCAAGGAATCCTTGTGTATTTTGATATATAATATATGCAGAATCTCTCTCTGTGGTTTGTTAATTGGGGGTGGGTATGTGGTGTGTAATTTTTATCCCACATACGCTTTCTTCAACTTCAATAAACCTTGTATATTTTTGTACATCTTTACTGCATAAGATATGCGGAAAACGTGTATACCTGGTGGTTACAATTAAAGTGACAATACACAGTTTTCAAATGTGAATTCAATTAACGTATGCCAGTGATACTTGGTAGTCTTATATAAAGTAAGACAGTGCGGGAACCATTTACGCTGCGAAAAAAATAGTTCAAATTTTCTCCATCAGGCGAAAATGTGGTTCTGTACAATCTATCAACACGCAGAAATGTACAGATCAGATTATGACCTATCCAGGAAAGATGTAACACGTGGGAGATGTTTAATGTGAACAACTTTATTAGCATCACACTTTTGTACAGCATATTTTCGCCTGGTAGAGAAAATTGGAACTAATTATCTTCCTATCTAGCCGTGTAAGGAACCGTGTGTGTTTCTTAACATTAATTTATAAGAGATGTTGTATTTCTTCTGCAGTGTTGTTACAAGGGGTAAAATTCTCAATTATTTTTTTTATTCGGATGATGAGTATACTTGTATTATACTAAAACTGGTGGAAGTTCCGTTTGGATTACAGTCTGCTGAAAGCTTGAGAAATTGAACTTTGAAGCTTCATGTTTCCACGTCTCGATCATCCGCATTTCAGAGAATTTCTCGGAGTCCCTTATTTCGTTTGCGGAATCCCTTGGGCGCTAATTGCGCAGGTTTGAAATACACATTATTGGATAGTGGATTTTTCAAGTTTCTAACGGTGCCATGCCGCATCAGTTCTACTGCTCGAGGTGTAGGAATTTCATTTTCCTACTCTACCGCCAACCTGTATCTCTGAAACTAGGTCTAATTTCCGCCCGATTAACTGAGAGCTTTTGCTTATTCTTTTTGCTGTGCTATTTAAAACAAAGTTTGTCACACAGTTTCATTGTTGTACACGATACCTGCTGTTTATTGACTTACGCTTATACAATCAACACAAATAAGTAATAATGTAAGTAATCTATTTTTCTACTTTCCCTATCACTTTCACACTTGTCGTGACAAAGTCAATAAGTTTCGTGTAATTGAAAAATAAAATAAGGAAGTTCTCATTAATCGACGCCCTAGCTATTTCTCTGTAGGAAAATCGTAGTTGACGAAGTATCTCACTGATTCTAGTTAGTACATTAATAGTCGAAACAAAATATATGAGGTAAACATCTTCCGTCCCGAGCATAAGCTTCGGAGGCCGCCATATTGAAAAATGGCCGAAAGAATAGATTATTTTTCTAACGATCTGCAATATTTTAAAAATGGATATTACAAGATCAATGAAGCAGCCGGTTTGAAACCCGATAAACTGACATTCATATTATATTTTCTTAAAATATATTGGTCGCCATCTGGGACCGTGGATCCCTAAACTGTGGAGGGACATTCTTGAAATCTGATAAATGTTTGAAAACAAACTATATTTTTCCCCTCCATTTTGGTGCTCAATAAGCAGATTTAAACCACATAAACTTATATCCAGTTTAAATTTTCAAGAAATTTTTAGATGGCTAGTTGGGAAAAGGAGGGCCTCTAGAAAGGCGCACACGGTTAAAATTTGACGATTTCTTCAAAAATCTATTTTCTTTCCACTATGTTGTTATTTTATGCTATAGAAGATTTCAAGCCTTGTTTAAAACTTGGTAAACAGGCGTACATATTCAATTTTCCGAAGACTCATATGTGGTCATATGGACGTTACAGGGCCCCTAAGAAGAAGACCATCGTTAAAATTTGACGATTTCTTGAAAATAATCTTATTTATTTCCCCCATCTTGGTATTTTATAAATAGAACTTAAGCCTGGCAAACAGACATTCAGATTCAGTTTCCAAGATATTTATTGGTAACCATTTGGGTTCAGCAGATCCTTGAAAAGGAGGTTCCGTTAAAATTTGACAATTTCTTGAAACCAAAATTATTTTATTTCAGCCATGCTGTTATTTTATGTTATACTATTTATTATTTTTTTCTAGATTATAGCTCAATCACCTGTACAGTCAATTCTCGGATATATATCAACTCCTTCTGACAATCAGTACGAACTACACTCTGGAACTGTGAAGATGCATGCATATCTTTCTCACTAAAGAAGTACAAGGTAACCAAAAAGTGCTTGTCGCATGGGATGACGTGACATTAATACGGAAATAAGTGCCTCAGGCTCTGGAAGAAAACCGATCGGATTCGGAGTGTTTACATTGACCGTGAAAAAGACAAGGAATTTCATCACTCATTACAGTCACAGCTCAGGTAGTGACGAATAGAAATTGAGATGTCGAAGCAGCTCGTTCGAGGTTTTCTGTTTAGAATTTTAAGGTAGTTTTGTTCGCAGCCGAATGAAGTTCGCAGCACCAATTAATCGTTTATGTTTGAGTTGAATCTACGAATAACAAAATTCCGCTTGAAAAAGCAAGTTAAAAAATACTGCATTCTCAGCTTTTATTTATTTTTATCTGCTTCAGTGATATAATTTAGTGATTTTTCTTTTAAAAATATGACCGTAGAACAAAACAAGCACTGAAGAAAAATTAGTGGTACCCGGGTGATATTGTAACCCTATGATAACTTATGTAGTTTCGTCATTTACGGCTGAAGTAAAACTACATCTGAATATTTCAAATAGTTAGTTCTAGAGCTGAAATGGGTCACCCGTTCAATCAGGTGACGCGGGTTTTCCCAGGTAATCGTGTCCACACCTGGGATCCTGAGGGCAATGCAGAAATTTAATTATTTCCTTATTATACGCGGTTACCTTCGAACATGTGTTTTCAAGGGGAGCACGGGACAGGGGATGTTACCAAATAGAGTACGAAAAATTTAATGCCGAAAACTTCCCAACAATAATCACACATGAAAACAGTCTCATATCCAATAAAAGAACAGAAATATCGCCGGAGGAGTGAAAATCCCTCTCCGCTCGGAAATACTATGTTGAAATAATTTTTATCTGAAGCATTAACTAGTATAAAATGTTTTAAAAATCTCAAAGTGAAGTTCATGTATATAAGCTCATTTATCAATGACTCAAAAGTTACAATATTTATTGTTTCAATCCACAGGAACTACACCGGTCATTGGACCTATTAGATCCAAATTCAATCATCAGGACGCCAAATCGCACATGAAGTCTGTTGGGGCAAGTCCAAATCGTCCAGAGGGAAAATCTTCCAAGGGAAAATCGTCCAAGGGAAAATCATCCGAAGGGAAAACGGTCCAACGGAAAATCACCCAAAAGGAAAATCATCCAAAGGGAAAACCGTCCAAGAGAAAAGCATCCAAAGGGAAAATCATCCAAAAGAAAATAATCCAAAGGAAAATCGTCCGAAGGGAAAGCATCCAAATGGAAAAGAATCCAAAGGGAAAATCATATAAAAATGCCAAATATAATGAAAGATCGTCTCAGTAAAAGTATAGGAAGTGCGTCAGTATCTCTTATGTCACCACCTAATACGTCATAAAGGATCAAGAGGAATGAAAATCGTCATTCTGATAATGGAATGTCACCAACATACAGCGCATAACTAAGGAATTAACAATCTGCGGTGTTATCAAGGCAAGATAATAACGACAGCAAAAGAACATGTGCCGGTGTTTTAAGAATCAAGAGATGTTACCAGTATGTGTTTAACAAGCACATGTAATACGAATAGCTCGTAAGATATAGCTGTGAGAAATTATAAATTAACCTTCTGAATCAGGATCTATTCATGTTTCGTGTGTGTGTTATTTCAATGCTATAAATACATATGGTAAACTGGGAATATAACACGGCTCCAAACATTTCTTCCAACTTTGCAATTACAGAAAATCATTGTTACCCGTGTGATTACCAAAAACACAAGTCACAACGGAACATAAATGCACATTTTGGAAGATGTTAAAAAATACGAAAGGATTATGTGACGAACAAACAGGAAATGGCATCGTGTTTGCGTGAATTATTTGCAAGGCAATGCCTGGCAATGTATGGGTCAAAAGCCATAAAATAAAACACACATGTGGCGAGTCATACATGCCTAAGGAAATAGAATACAATGCTAAAAACAGTATTTTCCGTAACAGAATACAAGGCGATAACTTGTACACTTTGATAATACAGACTGAGGGTTAACTGTAGATGTGATCAACCGTATTTCTAAAATTTACAGGAGAAATACGTTTGGAACTTTACTAGTGGTATTTATAATCTGAAGAGAAATACGAGATTAAATCATATACACTAGAACCTCGTTTATCCGGAACTATTTTCGAAAATATATATTTTCTCTCTGTTTCATAATTCCTGTACACCGTCTAGAAGTGAACGCGTCTATTTAATATCGCCAATGAAAATCTGCAGTATTGTACTGTATCCGGAACAATAATACGACGCCAAAAAGTTCCTGACAACGGTAATTGATTCGTCATATGCAGAAAGTGATATGTAGGTTTGTCAGGTTTTTACTGTGTCAATACGGGATAGAGCATGACAGTTAACTAAAGAAATGCCGTCATCCTGATGGTTATGCAATTTTCACAACACCAAGAAAATAAAGATAGAAAAAACTCAAGGAAACACTCAGAAGTGTAGGTTATTATTGAATTTTAAGCATACGCGTAACATTATGATAAATAACAAACTACAATATATTTAAATTTGTATACATGAGATATTTTACTTTTTTAACATTAAAACCAATAATATTTTATTCCCTTTGGCATTTCCGAGTAATGCTGCATCTCCGTTAATCAGGTCATGATATGTCTGACAGCTATGAACAAAATTAAGTGAAACTTAAAGAGTTTTTTATGTTAACAGAATTGCTGATTTATTCCTGTCATTTTTCCATTTGTTTTAAAAATCG
>JAGDQP010053125.1:0-13629 GCA_022664845.1 Lepisma saccharinum | reverse complement strand
GCAATAAAAGTGAAGCTTCACAATCATCGGCTCTGATGACATGCATAAACAAAGTAGGCAAATTACAGTAACAATAAAAATTAATTACTTATAAATCTTTGCATTGTAGTGTATTACATTTAGATTATTATGAATATTGGAAAGACAGTAAAGGTTCTTAAAAATTTGGATCCGAAAATATTGAGCGCACTCAAGATGACAAGAAAAAGTAGGAAAGAGATACAATTTATCTGGCAAGCCCTCTAAAATTTTCAAGGTCCGTATTTTATTATTATTATTAGTATTTACTTAGTATTATTATTATTATAATTATTATTATTTTAGCTGATGTATGAAATGAGGTTACTGGTGGATACCCAAGCTATTTGCACCATGAAAAAATGAGTGAAGACACTGGCGTTGTTTCTTGTTGAGCATTTGTCAATAGGATAATAATGCTGATTCGGTGAGTATTTGTACTTCTTTGTATCACATGCAAAATGTTGAACTATCTAGAGAAAACTTAATATTGGAACATTTCTTTGGGAACTTTTATTCGGTATATAGGCACTATAGGGTGGTAACGTAAGGCACCAACAAATATCGAGGGATGGTAGTGCAAGAAAAGGGGGAAAAACGAAAGGAGTTTTAGTCACCGCAGTGGGAGTTCCGCCACGCTTCGAAGCTACAAACCGCCGGAAGCATGGGAGTCCATATTTTCAATGCCTAACAATAGTATTGCGTGATGCCATCGTTAAAGACGTCATCAGGTTTAACGTATTTGAAGATATAATGATGGATGCTAGTGGAAATTTTTGAAGTTCTAATACTGAGCTGCCGCAAGGTCAGTGGTAGGGCGTTACTTAGCATTCGGGACATCCTGGATTTAATTCTAGCGGCCAACAATCCTGACTGAGGGGTTTCCAGGTTTTTTCCTCAGTCTCACCAGACTAATGCCGAGGTTGTACATTAACACTATTCCCTGGCCACGTACTTCCCGCACATCCTTTCCCCTATCCCGGCCTGAGCCTTAAATCCCTAAATATCATAAATAAAATTAAAGATATAAATGAAGCTCTAACGTTCATTTCCCCACACTTTCGAAAGTCTGTCCCCCCGTATTTTTGATGTACTAGAATCCCTCGAATTTGTCAATGCATTACATTATATGACGTACATATATGACAACAATACACCTATAACAATTGTGTCTCGAGTAATCCAAATTTATGGTTATTTCGTCTAAATTAAAAATGCGTGGTGTTTTGAAACTGTACTGCGAAAAAAGTAGATTTAATTTGCTCCTGGTTTTGTTACTATAGGATGATTGAAATAATACAGAGTGTTGCAAAATAGCACCGACAAAATCACCTCAGGGGATTCCTGCCACCCAAATAAGAAGAAAAGTATGGACCATCAAGGGTGCACAAATGCTACATTCAAACACTATAGACTACCGTATGTGTTGGAAAATGAACTCTAGAGCTTGATATATTCAATACCATTATTTGTGAAGTGCGTTGTACCCTGAATGACTTCAAACCTCCTCCATCCAAATATTCATATTCAAGTCATTTAAAGGTATATAATTTACTCCAGTTTGTTATGCGACCACGTTATAGAGAAATCTTTCCGCAACGGAAATCTCTTTGACATATCGACTTGCCGCAAATTAATTATTGTTACTTGATGGAAAGTAGTTCCATTCACGCTGATTTGTAACCACATTTACTTTAGATAATTTCTAGGAATCCCCATCTTTTAAAGAATCTCTTGCACACACATTTCACAGTTTTGGAATAATCATTTTTGGAAGAAGCAGGTTTGAAGTCATTCTGAGTACAATATCCCCTCAGTTACTGTTCATGATATTAGAAATATCAAGCTCAACTAGTTCAGTTTCCTACGGTTTCGGCGCGGAAACTAAGCATTTTTGGTCTATACTTTTTTCTTATTTTCATGTCAGGAATTTCGCGAGGTAATTTTGTTGGTGCTATTTTGTAACATCCTGCATACGTAATTTACTAGGGTTTACTCCGTTGTTGTAAATTTAATAAAAAATTTAGA
Organism: Lepisma saccharinum; assembly: GCA_022664845.1. Classification (NCBI taxonomy): domain Eukaryota; kingdom Metazoa; phylum Arthropoda; class Insecta; order Zygentoma; family Lepismatidae; genus Lepisma; species Lepisma saccharinum. The sequence continues at coordinate 11,583 of JAGDQP010053125.1, read as the reverse complement.
TGTTAAGTATTAAGTGTTCTAGAATTTTACTACTTTTCTCCTCCTCTTCCTTCTTCTTTTTCTTCTTCTTATTATTACTTCTGCTATTACTGCCAATATTTCTAATAATAATTGTAAAACAATAAGTTATTTTTTTCTTTTGATTTCAAATTAAAAAAAAATAAAAAGCAACAAAGCTTTTTCTCAATTTATAAATTATTTTCTTCTGTTATTTTTTAAAAATAGTACAATCCATTATAATTAAATAATTATAATTTTATTTTTCTCAATGTTGCGTGAAACTAAGAGAGCTTTAATATAGCATAACCCTGCAATGAGTTCCTTTTATCCGTGCCAGGCAGTAGAATATGACTAACCTGTCGTTAGTTTTGAGAACTTGTTCAGCAACGAACAGAAAATTGGGAATTAGCAAGATTACAGATAAATGATAAAACTATTATCTTTAGTAATAAAATTATTCGTTTTGCATGTAATTTAGTTTAGCTGTGAGTGTCTTGTAGCAATATTTGTTTAGAGCTAATGGTGCTATTATAACATACACACTGCTCACCATTAAATGCAACACAAAAAAAGAGAAAATATCTGGCTGAATGTATCAGCCCGAATATTTGGCAGATTCAGAAATGTACAAGCAGCAGTTATTAAACTTATCGTTCTGTGTGATGTGTGACAACGTGGCGACAGCGGAACTACTGAAGGTCAGTAGCCTGTGGGCCAACTATGGGCGTTCAGAACGATTGCAACACAGTAAGGCATAGAGGATGAGTCCTTGGATGTCCTCCTGGGGTATGACAAGCCATGACACAGCTCATCAACCGTAGCTGGGTAGCGTCATTGGCGTAAGAGGCGTTTTTCAATCGTGGACCAGACATGTTCAATCGGATGGAGATCAGGTGAACGCGCCGGCCAAGGAATCAGGGAAGCTTGTGTCTAGCCAGAAAGGCTAAGATATCACGTGCCAAATGTGGACGCGCGTTATTCCGCTGGAATATAATCTCTGGAAGGGCCTTCACTAAAGGGATAACAACCGGGTCACAACGTACTGTTGGCTGGTCACAATCATGTCAGTCAATGCGTAGGAGACACGAACGGACACGGGATGCAATAGCACCCAACACCATAACACCCAGTGCCGGACCGACGTGACGTGGCGATGCAAAGCGCGAACGTTGCCTGGCCTAGTGCCACGGTACCGTCAGATAGGGACGCGGTCATCATTATGGTGAAGACAGAAATGGGATTCGCCTGAATCGAGGATGTCCTGCCATGCGGCTCTCCATGCGCGGAGTTTGCAACACCAGTGTATTCTTTTATACATATGCTGTGCTCAGCGGAAGCCGCAGCAATAGGCACCATGCAAATATGACCTGCTCTTCCAAACGACGTACAACTGTCCGTGCGAACAGGGCGCTATGCAGCATCCGCCAGTGTGTGCGCGTTTTCGGGATGTTGCTGCTCGATCCGCCAGACATACACACAAGCCGTCTGTCCTCGCGACCCGCGGTATGGCACAGTTGTTGGGATCCGGCACGTCGTTGCGTAGTATCTTCGATCTTCGTGGACCCATCGAGTCCATTTGCGCTGCAATATGGACGCAGTTCGTCCAATACGGGCACTAATATCGCGGAAGGATAAACCTCACTCTCGACATGCTACAGTTCTTCGCCGATCTAAGGTGGAAACTTGCTGGCAGGGTTGCCGTGTTCGATAACGAGGCACCTTTCGACCACATACAAACTCTATCGTGACACCAAGAGTTGTCTACCACTGCACTGTGGTTCTCTGGCCTGCCTCCGATTGCTGTTCCTAGATGGCATACCCGGCACCTCTGATAGGTCACGGAGCTGTCGTGCTAATGAGTTGTTTATCTTTCCACGCTCTACAAATTTTGCATTAAGCCGATATCTCCTTGATGTTGCATTTTTAATGTCCAGCATGTATATTACTAAATACGATTAATAATATTTTAGTTTCAGATTTTCTTTTCTAGTAACTACAGATGCTACCTGCGTTCTATACATCCTTTTTGATATGTTATTTCCTCAGAGAAAATACAATTTCATGTGGTTTATATATTTTATGTTATTGTTCTAGGATGTGTCGAACCTCTGGGCAATTACGGACCCTGCAGGTGGTCAGGCGCCCTATTTCTACCTGGCACGAGATAACAACATTCTGCATATCAAGAAAATAGACATGGTGCTTGTGTTATCGTGTGTGAGTGTAATTTCTTAGAAGAATAACTTTAACAGTTTCATTATACATGTAAAACGCAAAATCTAAATAGACAAACAAACATTTGCAGTTTTAGTAATTTTTTTCTATTTCTGATTTTACAGTCCTTTTATTCTGGGTTGTTGATTTTTGTTCATTTTTTTAATTATGGAAAGTATAGCATTAAATTTAAAAATAAAAACTTAGTGGCCATTATTATTATTATTCTTTTAATATACTTCACATTGCCACCAAGATATTTTTTCCAAGCTTTTATAACATTAAGAAAGAAAATATTAATAATTTGGAGTGTAGGCAAATTAAAATGTATTTTTGATGTAGATAATAATTATTTCTTGCAGGTATTTTCATGTTTTATCGATATTTATAGGATAACTGCCTATGACTATCCTCGAAGGAAACATACGATCGTGAAAGGGAATTAGTTCGCACACGCCTAAAGATACCATCCTGACATTCGTCTGGGACAGGAAAATCCTGAAAGAATTTAGTCGAAATGTTCAGCTCAGAGCAGAGCCCAGGCTCGCAAATTGCAGGTCAAAGAGTACACCGCAGCGTGTTGTTCTTGTACCCAGCATATGTGAGTGTCGTAAGATTAGATAAAATGAATTGTATGAGCGCTAACAGCACTATGGCTTACGCCCTTCCCGAGTATCGTCGTTTTTCTTAATATATATTTTTTATCAGTCATACCGGAACTATAATATATATACTTACTATCTGCGCAAGTTTTCCAGTTGAAGTTAAAGTTGAGGCGTGTAATATGAAAGCCAGGTATATCCACTTTAGGAAAATTTTACAAGAAAATAGAAGTTTCGGAGCGGTTTTAACACGGATCAATGTCGAAATCTCTTAGCCATAGATAAAAAAAAGAGTTTTATTTTTCGATTAAAAAAATATTTAGGAAAAAGGTAGATAAACGAATTTTGATACTACGCGCCTTCGCTAAATATATTAGGTGTCATTCAGATATTACTTCAGCACATCTGGTCAATTTAGACTCCCTACCTCCTCATTAAGCAACATTAAATAGATGTACTACCCCTAATATACAGACGTCCAGCAAAAATAAGCAAAGCTTGAATCCCCTCGTCCCGAATGCTGAAGTAATATTTGAACAACTCTTGACATGAAAATATGTATGTGCTTTAAATACATACTTAACTGTACTGCATAGTCTCAAAATTCGATAATTACACTAGAAAATAAATAAATTGATACTCTGCGTCAGAATTAAATACGTAACTGAATAATGTACATATTTTATGGCAGGTTGCGTTCAGATATTATGTCAGCATCCGGGAGTAAAGGGGCTCAAGGTTTTTATATTTATGCTGGGGGTCTATGTATTAGGATAGGGCATCTATTTAATGTTGTTTACTAAGAGGGAAGGGGTCTAAATTGACCAAAAACGTGCTGACGTAATATCTTAATGACTCGTAATATTGTGTAAGAAAGTGTTCATAACATGTTCCAAAAGTGCTTGGAAGTGAATAAAGTGTTCTGAAAGTAGTAGAAACTAGTTTCCAAAACACACTTTTAGAACACATTAAAACTGATTGCTCTTTCTTTGAACTTTTGAGCACTTTTGTAGCACTATTAAGGAAACACTTTTGTTCAATTTTAAAGCACTTTTGAAGACCTTTGAGACGCTTCCATAGTACTTTATTTCACTTTTGGACACTATAAAAGTGTTCGAAAGTGAGCTAAAGTCGTTTCCAGAAAGTGCTCAAAGGTGTTAAAAAAGTGTTAAAAGAGTGTTGTCTTTTTTACAGTGCATATGGAAATACTCACAATCACAAACAGATAATATTATTATTAGAACTGGTAACAACGATGTGTTTCCTACCCTCGTACGCGTGCAACTGAACTGTAGTACCCGCTTCTGTTTTTCTCTGATTTTTATCCTTTTTTCAATAAATTCTAAGCTTGCGATGCTTCTGCTGAGAAGGACAAGTATTTCTTTTTATGGCTTTACAACTTCAGTGAAAGATGGTGGGATATTTAGGACAGACAGATTGATACTGTGTAGGGAAGAAGACAATGGCCCGCCGCAAATATGATGAATACTAATACTTCATTGTGTTTGGAGGAGGTACAAAATAATGTCAGCCTCCCTTTCTCAACAACTTATCACCAATAACAAAAACAAACAAAATAATAGCTGAGCAAAGCAAATACGTTTTATTTAAAAACTAAAACCTTTTTTAGTTTTAAATAAAACGTATTTGCTTTGCTCAGCTATTATTTTATTTTATCTGAAGTATATAAAAGCAAAGTTTTGATATGGAAAATATCAAAACAAACAAAAAGAAAAAAAATGTTTGAAACTGCAAATTACAACACAAAGGCACAAGGAGAACGAAAACCAGAGGCAACTTTTGCTGGGCTACAACTGTTGCTCGTTCTAGTTTAATTGACATGAAACAGTCTATTTTCGTATGATGGGCACCAACAGCGAAGCACCAAAATCTAAGATATTTGACATTTATTGTAAATAATCAGTGTGCGAATCAAAGGGGGAAATAGGATACAGAAATGTCGTACTGAAAAGCGTAAAAGGAAAAAAGGGAGAATCACCTTCCAGATTGCCGAGTAATTTGCCGCCCACTGACCATTCTACCAAAAAGTTCCTTTTAGTAAGAGTTTGTGTCATTAGCATCCATTATTTTCTCGATTATTACGAGATGTTACAAAATTAATCTTTTCATGTTTCTTTAATTGCAGTAGTTGCATTATCTTATAAGTTGAGAACTATCACAAAGTAAAGTTCGTAACTCAGAAAGTTGATATTTCCTTCAGGCCATTTGTTGCTGTGAATGGTTATTTATGGCTTTTAGGCATCTTTGGCTCAGTCCGGAATAGGGTAAAGGATGTAGTGAGGAGTCTACACGGCCTAGTTGAAAGTTACCATTCCAGCACTTGCCTGGTGTGACTGAGGAAAACCTTGCTTGTGACTGAGGGTTGTACGAAAGACAGTGCGATTAATTGTTTATATTGATATGCTCTTAAGCAAGAAAAACTGTGAATACATTAAATTCGTTAGTTTTAGAACATATTGCAATGTATATACATACAGATGAAAGTTGCAATAAGATTGAACTGTTGTTACTTGTACTTACAAGCATATATATTTTTATTAATTTAACAATTTCCAGATGTCTCCCATATTCTTCTATTTTACATTGGGCATTAACCAAACTAGGGGAAGGATTTTTGCCTAGTGTGACTGAGGAAAAGCAGTGAAAAACACCAGTCAGGATGGTCGGTACCGTGAATTGAAACCGTGCTACAAGGCGAGAAACTACGTCTTTTTGGCGTTACAGTGTACGACATTTTGAATAGAAAGAAGTATAAATTGTCAGAACAGTTTTATCATGAGAGAACATTCTTTCCACATCACTTGATGTTATAGCGGCAAATTTGAATTTCCGTAAACAAATTACAGCCCTAATGGCGAGAATTTATTTGTAAATTAGAATTACAAAGAAATTTGGAAACTACACAAATTAATACTTAAAATATATTTTAAGTATTCATTGACTATACGCTGAAGTTTAGACGTAGAAAATACAACAAATTATGATATTTTCCATATCAAAGCTTTGCTTTTATAGACTTAAGATAAAATAATAGCTGCAGTGTGTCTGATGAAGCCAAGTTGTTAGTTAGTTGGTGAAACTGTTCCGCGTTTCTAGTTATTAAATAAACCATATTGCTTTGCTTAGCTATTTTATTTTCTCTTTAAATAATATAATTTAAAATAATAATAAATAAATCAGTATTACATCAAAATTAATATAATTACGCAAAGATCATCGAACAATTAAATAATTGGTAACATTTGTACATAGGAGAAAATACATTAATATGTGTATGTAAGTATATATGTTAAAAATATGTAAGAATATGTACACAGGCTTGTAAGTTGAATTTGTTTTTTTTCGAACTTTAGGCATCTAAGTCTCAGGCCGAGATAGGGGAGGGGGAAAGGTTTCCGGCAAGTGTCGTCCAGGGTTTATGATAAAAGTGCCATTCCGGTATTTGCCTGGTGTGGCTGAGGGAAAACCGTGGAAAATCTCAGTGAGGATTGTCGGCCGCTGGAATCGAACCCACGACCTCCGAAATGCTACCACTGAGCTACGACGACTCGGTGCAGGCTTCTAAGTAATCATAATTACTTAGTTTGCCCATATGTACATGTGAATACATTTTATCCACCACTCGAAACGAAGGGTACGAGTGGGAGCGCCTTTACCTTTTTTGGATTAGGCGTACCATTTCTATTTCTATTTGGCGTACCTTTCTATTAATGGGAGCTAATCACTTTTGCTTTCAATAGGCAATCGCCCTCACTAGGTGTAGCGTACCCTTATCTTTCTGATCCACTTCTCAAAGCGTTCCCTTACCTTTTCTAACCCACTTCTAACACTGACTGCATCAACTTAGAGAAATGTTTAATTAAATAATTATGCGGGCCCTATTTATTATAAACGGTGTACAAAAGTATTCTGTGATTTATGCAATCCCACTTTTGAAAACTCTCCATCAAACATTCTTCAAATTGATAAAAATATTCAAAACCTAACTTCCCCCCACTTCAGAGCGGTAATCGCCGCCTCTGTATATTCCAAAGCAAAACAGCATTGAAAATTTGTTTCAAACTATGAAAGAGACTCCAGGGACTCCAGTTCTCCAAATGTTTCTAGTTCTACTGTCTAGCAACAAGAGTTTACAAAACTAGGTTTATGAACAGCAGAAGTAAAATGAAAAAAAAAGAGAGATTTCAAGCTATACCCTTCAATAACTATACTCGAGTCTCGACTGACTTGACCATTCTTCAGGGAGTGAGGAGGGGGCAAAAGTTTTGTCGTTTACTGCCTCCCACCCTCCCCTTCGTTCAGCCATAGAGTAAATATACGTCCTTACTTTATGGTTCAGCTCACGTGTCAGCTTTGCGGGAGGTATTAGTCGAGAAGACCTTGTCAGGGTGCACCATAAAATATCCTTTGTATTGGAGAAAACGCAAAAGAGTAGTTAGTGTTCACTATCCCAGCCACTCCTCCGTAACCATTTATGGACTTCAGGAGGTAACGAAAAAGTGGTTTAAATCTCCAAGTGTCAACACATTTTTTTGCAGAAAAAGGACGAAGGTGATGGTCCGAGGTACAATGCAAAACCACTTCGGACCTGGTATGCTAAAATTCTGATTGAGTATTTGTAGCATTTGTTGGTCAAAAGATATATGTAACCATTGTTGTCAACAATAACTTGAGTTTAACAATGAACGATGTCATATCGAAAATTCAGAATGCATATGTCTTGAGTATTGACGTGTAACACGTTTGTGATAAATCTTATGTTTTATGTCAATTTAGCGATGAGTTACAGCTGATTATTGTTGGCAACAATAGCTTGATTTCAACAGTGGTTAATGCTGAAATAAAAAATCTGATATGCAGATGTACTTCGTTTGCACGTGTTCTTTCTTTTCTACTTTGGATATCGAGAAATGAGTTCATTATTGGTCTATATCAATGTTTGAAATTTTAAAAAAAAATCCCATTAAAGAGATAGGGCATTTTGAGCGCCATCTAGCTTTCGATTACATTAAGTAGGCCTTTAGATTAACTTTAAGTATTTATTAAAAAATATACATGGTTTTAATTTGTTAGAAACCGTTAGTAAAATAATCAAATCAAATCATTAGTAACGGAATCATAACGAAGGCATTAGAAAAGCTTCGGTCGGGCCAAATTCACGTTTACCTCTGAGGACCCAAATAAAAAACCAAACTGTTGATATCGTTTGTATTCCGTTAGTAACGAAGACAAAATGATTAATAAACGAATAATACAAAGTTTATGTGTCAACTCGTTGGGTCGACCTAGTGTAATTGGGCAGACAAACAAAGTAATTAAAAAAATATCATATCACATCGTTTGTAATTTTTTGTAAACGTTAGTAACGAAATCAAAATTGTTATTAACGGAATAATACAAAGACACTACACAAACAATTTGGGGCGGGTCAAATCCATGTTCACCCACTAAGAATGAGAAGCATCAAAGCAAACCACCAAACTGCTGGTATCGTTTGTAATCCATAAGTAACGGTTGGTATAAATCGTTAATAACGGAATAGTAACAATGATGCTAGAGAAACAATTTATTTCGGTCTTGTGAAGTTTCCTTGACATAGTAACAAAAACAAAATCGTTACCAACAAACTAATAACAACACGTTGGACATGTGAAGTTTACCTGATCAATAACAATGCATTTTTCTTAAGAAATATAACACCTCGTCATAATAAAATAATAAATGTTGAAAGTAAAAATTAAATTATACAAAATTGAAATTTAATTTTAAAACATGAATTAAATCTTTCACCTATATTTTTTTTAAAACGAATATAAAAAAAATGCAAACTTTATAAAGGTCCTAAAACTTACGGTGTTCATCTTAACTTCATGAATACTTTAATAAAATACACCGGTAATAGAAAAATATTTATTATCCAGAATATTTCGCCCCATTCGCTGAAGCTTCCTCAGCTGTGATCTACACTATCTACATTGACTTAGCATATAGATTTATATACAATACAATGGTTTAACAGTGTTGCCAGTTACTGATTTCTAATTACCCCGTTTCCTTCGTAACACCTTTCCCCATTGTTCCCTTAAGGTACCTGATTTCTTGTTTATTAATTTGTCTTCTCTTTTAATGATGAAAGCCACTTCCCAAATGTCTCGTTCTTTCTGTGTTCTGACTGTTTTGATTTTTTTGTATCGCACGGGTGTATGATGCCCTTCCTCTATTACATGTTGTGACAATTCTGAGCTGTCCGTTTGTTTTGCTATGTATCTTTGGTGTTCTTTTACTCTTGTTTTGATTTTTCTTTTAGTCTGACCAATATAAGATTACTGACAAGAGCATTGAATTTCGTGTATGCCGTCTGTTTCTTCCGTTTCTATTACCCTTTTGTGTTCACTGAAAATATTGTGTAATTTCATGTTTGGTTTCAAAATCCCTTGTACACCGAACCTTTTATATAGGCTTTGTAGTTTTTTTGATGTACCTCTGAAGCCTGGTATCCCTATTCTAACCTCCGTAGGTATTTGATCAACCGTTGGTTGAATTTGGTTTTTAATCTTTCTTCCACAATACAATAATTTCCTCCTTTGTATATCCATTCTTCTCGCTCGTGTCAATGATCTGCCTTACCTCCTTCTTTAATGCTTCTTCGCAGTTGCAAAGTTTCATGGCCCTTGAGAACATATTTTTCCACACATTTTGCTTCGTCTGTGCTGGGTGTCCCGAATTTTTATGAATATACTCATCACCTGCTGTTAGTTTCCTGTAAACCCTTGTATTGAATCTTCCTTCTTTCTTTTCTACTAAAATATCCAAATATGGCAGAGAACCCCGTTTTCATCTTCTCTTATTAATGAAACATTCTTATGCTCGAGGTTTAATTTTTGATAAAGGACGTCTACTGTCTGTTTGTTTTCCCCTATTACAAAATAATCATCAACGTATCTAACACCCATTACAATACCTGGAATATTTCCAAGAACGTTACTTTCAAATTTATCCATAATTTATGGATATCCAGCATCTTTCATATTATTCCATTACTAACTATTTGTTCTTTAGTAGCGGATGATACCAGGTTCTTTGATTTGTTTTTTCTCCTTAGCAAATAATCGTGAATCCGGCTGTACCCATATTTGTTATATATTTTTTACATTATTCCTTTCTTAACGGCTACTAATTACAAATGAAGTAATGTTATTTTAAAAATAATATTTTGAGTCTCACTTGTAATGTTGGCATGACCCAAATAGATTTCGAATGTGTAATATTATTCCGTTATTTTGATGTTATATCCGCTATTGACAAATTACAGAGAACATTGCGTCATATTTTTAGAATTACGTTGTTGTTCACACGAACATCACATGCCCGAGCCAAATTATTTTTGGAGTATCTTCGTTATTGTTCAGATGCTAACGATTGTATTTTCGTTAACCACGGTTATTATGGGATTACAAACAATACCAACAATTTAGATGTTTCATTAGGTTATACGCGTCGCTGGAATGGGTATGAAATAAAGCCCGACCAAATTTATTTTTGTAATAGGTCCATTTACATTCTCTTAATAAGGATATTATTGTCGCTATTAACGGTTACTAACAAATTACAAAATAACTGGTGCCCTATTTTTTAAAAATGGCTTTGGGAAGAACTTGTAAACTTATAATGATCCAAATTGTTTTTGAATATCTTCGTTACCATTAAGTCACTAATGAGTGCCTTTTTGTTACTAACGGTTACTAATAAATTACAAACGATATGTTTTGTTACTTTTAGAAAGTATTGGCTAGCTTCACATACGTTAATTACTTTTAAAAATCACGTCGAGCCAACTTCACATGCCCAACCCAAATTATTTTCTGAATATCTTCGTTACTCTTCAGTTACCAACGAATTTGTTTTCGTTACTAACGTTATTAATGAATTACAAATCATGAGATCAATTTTGGTGTTTAATAAGAAATGTTAATTTTTAGCAGAGTAGCGAAATTTGGTCTGACCCTAATTCTTTTTGGAAAAGTTTCGTTATTATTCCGTTACTAACGATTCTATTCCCGTTATTAAGGGTTACTAACAAATTACAATTACTAACAATTACGTTGTAGGTCGGACCAACTTCATTAAAGAAACACAAATTATTTTTAAAATATCTTCGTCTTGTTCAGTTGCTTTCTTGTTTTTGTTAATAGCGAGTACTAACAGTTTACAAACGATGCTATGAATTAGGGGGTTTCATTAGGTTATACACATCCGTGGGAGAAGGTACGAAATCTCGGCCGATCATTTTTTTGTAATATTACTATTATTATTCCGTAACTAATTGTTACTAACGACTTACAAAAGATGTACTTTAATACTTTTTAGAAATTATTGTAATTAGGTTTTAGGTTGGGCTAACCTCACATGCCCGACCAAAATTATTTTTGGAATATCTTCGTTATTGTTCAGTTGCTAACGATCTTGTGTTCTTACTAACGAGTACTAAAGGTTTACAAACAATGCTAACGATTTGGATGTTTCATTAGGCTATACGCGTCTCTGGGAAGGGATATGAATTTGTACCAACCAACGTTCTTTTTAACATTTCCGTTAATATTCCGTTACTAACGGTTACTAATGAATTACAAACGATGTATTTTAATACATTTTAGAAATTAATGAAATTAGGTTGTGGTTCCGGCTAATATCACATACCCGAACCAAATAATTTTTGGAATATCTTCGTTATTGTTCAGTTGCTAAT
>JAGDQP010053124.1:2958-13629 GCA_022664845.1 Lepisma saccharinum | reverse complement strand
ATTCAATATGGCGGACTTCAAGATGGCGGCCATGATAAACAAACCCTCCAACAGGTAGCGCCTTCTACCCAGTATCCATTACTGTGTATTTGCTTTCCATTTTTTTCAGCAATTTAAAAATATAAGGCTATTTCCACACTTTCCCAATGAAGAAAATGCGCCCCAACCCCGACAGTCTAATTTTTGCCGCTATCGGCCCGGCGTCGGGGATGTGACAGTCTGGAAAAAGTCGCATTTAAAGGCGGCCCGACGCCAGATGGGCGCGTTAGGCAAAAAATGCTGTTGACAAAGTGGCCAAAAGAACGAAGCTAGGAGTGATTAACAAGCTTAAACTGATCCTTGCAGTATACCAATCACACCAGGACATTTTGTGAAAATGGTTGGCAAAAGGGTAGGAATTTTTTTTGCCTCCCATGTCCCGACTATGAGGTTGGGATTTGGTCGGGATTGAGGAAAATGCCGACCATGTCCTAACAAGGCGGGAATATGACGGAAAGAATAGTCGAAAAGAAGGCGGGCCCCTAACTATCTGAAACAGTCTGCGGAAAACAATTGCAATTAAAATCAGTGATAGTCACGATACATCTACAATAGTCATTAATTTCTTCACTATAGAGATTAAAAAAAACAATTGGAAATGTCAGTTAGGATCGTCGGGCTTCAATCGGCACTTGTTTTGATCCCGACTCTACACCGACGGTTGAAATGTGGGCGGCAGCATTTGTATGGGCCGAATTCAGGCCGAGGGCTGTAACTCTTTCATATTAAAATATGCTTATTACGTTAAAACATTTTTATCTCTTAATTTCATTCGTCTTTTTACAGAAATCTGTAGTGAAAAATATAAAAAATACAAAGAAAGCAAATACAATGAAATTAACTACATTTTTCATGTTCTCGTTTGCATGTTGAAAACGTTGAATTTTAAACTATAATTCAACGAACATTTAATTTCGTTGATAGGGCGTTTTCGCTTTATGTGTGTTTTCTAAGGTGACATATTACACTTACTGAGAGATACAAATTTAATAGTGCAGCGATGATCAAGGTGTTAAAGAATAACAACTGCGCATAAGAAAGAGAAAAGAAAAGTATTCTTTAGTTTTATTTGTACATGATGGTGAACAACACGTAGCAACTCCATTCTAGACTACCTGTTAGTACAGATAAAGTAAAAGAGCAGCAAACTCACAACGTGGATCCATGGATGAGTGGATCAGATTCTCTCGCTGTGTTGGTGAAAGAAAGACGTGTTTGTGAAGTGCTGCTGTGAGCAGATATTTGTGAATCGATTGCAGTTTTTGGTTTCGAGTGTTCCGTGTCTGAACTTTCTGAGTGCTTTGAACTACGTTAGCGAGATACGATTTTGTGTTTAAATTCTTTATTGCGTAAGTACTTGATTGTCCGACTTACAGTATGTTTCGTTCTATTAGACAAAATACAGTGAAATTTTCGTTCGACAAATCCACGCGTCATGTTCGATCCACAGCAAAAGAGGTTCATATTTGGTTGGCTGATAAAATTAACATAAACATAGATCAAATTGATGGTATTCAGTTAAACATACCGGAATATTGTATTTATTTGAAATTTAGCTCCCTCGGCACTTATGAACGATTTTTGCGTGATACACCAGAGGATTTGCCTTTTGTGCACAATGATGGAACGCAAAGCATGGTTCAAATTATGAGTGCAAGTGACGACACCACTCGTGTACAGATCTTAGATCTTCCTATAGAAATGGATATGGCAGCAGTACGTGCTGCTTTAAGTAAATATGGTCACGTAAAGAAACTTGAGAATGAACTTTGGTCAAATAAATTTCAATTTCCAGTGTTAAATGGTGTAAAGGTTTGTCATATGGACTTGAAAGCTCATATACCCTCCACACTGAACATTCATAGTTTCTGGGCTACTCTTGTTTACACTGGGCAGCCAGCTACGTGTTTTGCGTGTGGTCTATCAGATCATCAAATTAGTGCTTGTCCGACACGACGTAATCGCAACGTATCAAACACTGGGGACCCTATAGTATTAAACATGTCTAATTTGGTGAATGGAAGAATGCCCACAACACCACGATATGAAGACACATCCTCTACCGTTAATTCGGGCAACAAGGCTGAACAAAACGAACATAATCCGAAAGGTCCTTTTCAATGCTGCAGCAGTGATAGGGAAAATTATGTGATGCCCCCACCTTACCTGTTCCCAACATTTACGACACCAGTGAATTTCCAGGATTGGCAACACCGGATTTGCATCAGTTGAACAAGAAAACAAGTGATGGTGATAATGAACCGATACTCCCTTCCCCTTTAGTGAAACCACCACAGGAATTTACAACGCAAGTGCAAATGACATAGCTCAACCAGTCAATGATGAGTCATCGTACCCCAGGAACCCAGTACACACAAACAGCCAGGTTGAAAATGCAAGCACAGATGTGGCCATGGAAAGTGTGACGTCACAATCTGAAAGTAGTGAAGATAAAACAACCCCTCCAGCACTCATGTTTGTGTCAGAACAAAGTGGAATTATAGAAGTTAACAAGGGTAAAAAAAGAAAAACATTTGAAAAACAAGAACAATTGCAACCTTCATGGTTTAGTAACATTGCGGATTCAGGTGTTAAACAAGTAATAGAATCAGGCTGTTCTATTTCAAGTACGGTACCTCCTCCACAGATAGCTCAAGCATTCGATGATGACACATAATGGGTGTTTTGTTGTACATTGACGTTCTAGACAAACAATATCATTACTAGTTAAAACTCTTTTGTTGAGATCTTCTGTCAATAACAGTATTACGAAATGTCCATACTATATGTTCAATTTTTTATTATACTATTCTCTTTTTTCGTATGAAATGCAAGTTAACGTAAGGAGAGTGGGATCATTATATGTAAATGGTATATACAGTAGTTATAAAAAACAACTCTTACGTAACTTTTTACACACAAATGACATGGACATATGCCATTTTCAAGAAGTGGTCTTTACAGACTTCAGTTTCTTAGAGAACTATAATTCGTATGGAAATATTGGTACGCTCGGAAGAGGCACCGCAACTGTTGTGAAAAACGGTATTAACATTACAAATACATACCGTTAAATTTCTGGTCGTGGTATTAGTATTATAAGTGACAATATTTTGTATGTAAACATTTACAGTCCGTCAGGTTTTATGCACACAGCAGATAGAGAACAGTTTTTTAACGACGAAATAGTTGAAATAATACGAATTCACAATCCACAAATGGTTCTATCGGGCGACTTTAATTCTATTCTTCGAAAGGAAGACAGCACTGGGTATTTCAACAAATGTTATGCGCTTGAACGGTTTGTGCAACCGTTCAACTTGCAGGATGTGTTGATAAATAAGCGTAGAGATATTATCTATACTTATGTTACGACAACAGAGTTGCATAGATCGATATTATATTAGTAAGGTATTATTCTCTCATGTTAATAGTATTAATGTGGTGTATGCTTCATTTACGGATCATGCCGGTATTCATATGCCTCTGCAACTTGCAAACCTAATAGGCTTAACAGTTGGTAGGTCATTTTGGAAACTGAATAAAGATCTATTGTATGTTGACGATATTAAACAATATTCAAACAAAAATGGAAATATTGGTGTCGACAACAATGTCATTACCGGCGACTAAATGATTGGTGGGTAAAATATGCTAAAATTAAAATAAGATCCCTTTTTCAATGGGTGGGAGCAGAGCGTAAACGGGAACTGAGAGACACTATCGAACTGTTGTATAGTACATTAAACAATCTATGGAATAAACCTTCAACAGCATCCAACTATATGTCTATACAAAGGATCAAAGCAAAGTTAATGCGTAAACAAGCAGAGGGGAACTACAATTTTACGTGGGTTCCTAAACGCTTGTAAAGAAATCTTTATTTTGAGTTGGTCATTCTAGTTACTTTTGGTTTTGGCCCGTTACGATTATCTTGTGAAGACTTTAAGTTAAAATCTACAAAAACCCATGCCAATGGCGGGATTCGAATCCGTGGCCTTCGAGTCGCTGGCCTAATGCCTCAGACCACACAGCTGCCTGGTCGGCATCCGAACCGGTTCCATCCTCACCGGGAATCTAACCTGGAACCATAAGAGCAAATATATTTCAAATGAATGAATTTGCACTGGTTTTCACTTTCCGAAAAGATCTTTTCCAAAGTGAGGAACTGAAAAAACTCTTGTAAAGGAGATAAACTCTCGACCTTTTTTTAGATTGGTCACAAGTTGACAACGCCCAAAATTAAAATACTCTCAAACTAAAAACAATAATGCTCACAAAGCGAGTAAGAGTCCACATCTGAATAAACAACGTTAAGGACGATACTTTAAGCAAACTATTACGACAATGGTCTTTCGGCGGATTTGTGGAAGATTTGAACAGTGATGAGTTATAGAGGGAACAGTCTTAAAATATTTGAAAGAAATAATTCGGCATCATTTTGATTTCCTTTGTTACCAAACATCCACCTAACAGTTTTAAATACTTTAGGTAATCTGTCATAAATATGTTGCTTTCTTGAGGAATGCTCACGATAAAACAATAGAAAATAGATCATACTTATTTTTAGGAGTTTGATACATATATTTAATTATTTGATATTTTAATTTATTATTATCCAATTACAAAGTACATCGGACTAATAAAGAGTCGTAATTAGGGGTGAATCCGGATCTCACCTAAAATTCAGAGTTCTATACAGAATTATTATACTTTTATGCATCTATGTAAATTTTTAAAATACGTTTTTATTCTCGGACACGCCTGCACTCCTGTAACCAGGGAACTCCTCCCGAAACAATTTTCTAGATACAGTACATACCTTCTTAAGACAAAACAGTCCCTCCCCTGCGGTCTTTTTCTGTTTGTAGTTGGTGTAATGGACCTTTCTACCTGAGATGAAAAAAAAAACATTTGCCAGACTAAGCCCTCATGCGGACAGCTATATTTCCAAGAACTTACAGCCTTGTTTAATTTTAAATAAAAGTGTTTTCACCTGCCATTCATCGCCAGGATCCTTGCGTCCTTTGTTGTGGTGTCTTCAACTCTCGAGTTTCTCGAACAATGCGAGGATCACGTGACCCAATCTCAACTACCGCGCTGTTGAATAGTAGAAGTAATGTAAGATGCATCTTGCGGTTATATAGAGAAGCTTGTTCAACCCAGGATACACCTAGTAATCAGTTAGCGAAACTTGTAAAGTGAGTAAAAACTGCGTAGACACCTTTAACAGAAAGATATTTCTCTTAATTCCCTTCTCTCTGGTTCAACTAGGATCAGAATTTTACCCTCCCACTCCCCTAACACCTGATTTTGCAAGAACATTATTCATTCAAAGTTATTTCACCCTGGTTTCTGGTACTGGAATCTTTCAACAAAATACTTCTAATGATTTTGCACATGGTTATACAATTTTCTCATTTATTCTGTTCCCTACTGAAAGTATAGATCATTGTACTTGGGATGTTGTAAGAAACTCTCCTATTAATATAAAAACATAATTTAGTCAAGCACTAGTACAGTCTATTTCATGTATTGTGTATGCTCAGTTTTATTCCATTGCAGAAACTGATAAAAATGGAAATGTATATACCGATTGAACATTTTAATTTGGAGTTCATTCAGTCACAATGAGGGTTCTAGTGCACTTCTCTGCTCTTACATACGTTGAAAATGACTACGACAACGAAAGGTTAGTTTTAAAAGAACTTGTTATTATAAATCCTGACTTGGATTGTTCGCAAAGTTGGATCTTTAAACCTCACTTCCCTCACTCCCAGTTGTCAACAATCTCGCGATTACATAAAGACATTACCTGTCTTAATATGTCTATGGTCTCCATTGGAACGATGGTGATGTCTCCTACAGTGAAGTTAAAAGTGTGATTACCAAATATACTCAGCACATTTGTGTAGTGTACACGTTTGAAAAATCATGACAATAGTTCCTCGAGTCTATACTTGGAAAACAGTAATGAACCTAGAAGAAGAATTAAAGTGTCATCATTTTTCTCAGTTGACATATCCTTCAAGACATTGTGTTCATTATTTGCTTCGATTCTTCTATTTCCGATGTGCACTTAATGAAGGATGGGCTTATGCAAATTATATTAAATTTTAAGAACTTGGTTTATTAGTGTTAAATCCAAATAAGAATCTGTATATACCAACTCCTATAACAAAAATGTGGACGGGCCAGTTGATGAGGGTGATTTTATGTGATTGTTTATCAGCAAGTGTACTGACTGGTATTTATGTCACTACTACATTACCTGTTCGTGTACAGTTTCCAGCAGCAACTATTGTTAATTTAAGTTCTTCTTCGAGTGAAGGAAGTCACTGGACTGCAATTTATATTAATGAAAATGCAGAGGGATTTTATTTTGATAGCTTTGCAAGATCTCCTCCCAAACGTTCTTAAAAAGAAATTGAAAATTATATAAATATAATAAAAATCGATTTGAAGATAATTAATACTTCTATGGATTGGATTGGATTGTATTTACCTTAGTGTAAGAGGGATTAATAACATACCTCAAATCAATACTGTTCATCTCAAGAAAAATGATCAAATTCTAGCAAAATATGTAAAACAAAAACAAGCAAAGTTGTAAATAGTTTTGTATTATTCTTTATTTTAAAGGAAAACATAAATATGTAAGCTCGTGTTATCATTCAACAAACAACCTTATATGAAATGAAAACAATTTAATAGAGCATAATGAAAAACTTTATTTTATATGGGCCAGTCTCGTAACTTTAGACTTCGGGCCGTCACGATTCTGCTCTTTACACCTAGTTAAAATCCACACTCATCCCCAGCCGGGAATCGAACCCGGCACCTAGAGCCGTTGGCCCACCGCCGTAGACCGCACGGCCACCCGGCCGGCATACAGCATAATTCTTTATTATTATTAAGAGTAAGTAATGTGTTTTATAAAAACAAGTTGCACATGCTTCTTCTTACATTTGCATGGTTGAATAGGTATCTACAAGATTTTTTTTGCTTTCCCATGTTTCATCCAATACTGAAGTTGTAAGCAATTTCTTAATTCACAACCACTCACTTCGACAGGGTCATGATAAGTACACGTTGATATACCAATGTTCAAATTCAATGTTTTCGGGGCAGGACATTCCTTTTCGCTTACATGATCAACACTTTGCAAGTGAAATAGTTTTTTTTTAAATCCACTGTACTTTTTCAAGACCTTTACAAAAGAATGTAGCTTCACTTGAACACAATTGAAAAATTATTCTTCAAACGTTGTATCCATTTGAAGTGTCCCATTGTATATCGTGAAAGTTTTATGATAACCATTGCTCTTGTTTTAGATAACCTAGTCCTACTTCCGTAATCTCACATGGAAGTTTCACTAAACAGTGGAATAACAGACGAGCATAACACGCTACGATACAAAATTCTCTCATAATAAACTCATGTGCAGAGATTTTAAATCCTTGTGCATCAATATCTACAGAAAATTGTTCATGAATAACATCGGATATGAGTTGAGCAATAAATTCAATATTACGAGCTAATTCTCTGCAACTTCTGAAAAAAAAACATATTCATAGAAAAACATAGAGGACCCTATCGTTTGAAAAGTTTGTAGTACTCCTCAAATGTTTCATGATAATTCACTTGATTCACAAAATGTTTTGAAAGTACTTTGCCTGTATTCCACACATATATACAGTTATTATCCACAGTTAGTATTCCACACATGTATACAGGGATCTTCAACTCACACTCATTACTTCGAATTGGATTTCCTTTATATAAGTTTTGTAAAACACACGAGTCCACTATAAATACACCACCACAAAATACACAAAAGTCTTATATTTTCACTCGTTTCTTTACAATGCTTTAACGTCTCACTCAATCCTTTAGGATCCTTTTTCATGTAGCAAATCAATAACACCCTGTATAGGCACTTTTACTACTCTCATAAGACCATATTTCATATTTCTCATGATTATATCATCATTATTATTCAGTTTAGGATGATTACATCCATTCTTAGCACTTTTCACTACTACTCGACTTGAAGTTCATCCTAGTGGTTTCACTCCTCCTGCTGCTGGTGGTTTCTATGCTATTCGTTCTGCTGCTGGTGCTGCTGTTCCTCCTAGTAGTGGTGGAGCTGCACTTCCTCCTGCTGTTGCTACTCTTGATTGTATTGATGACTGCTTTACATAACTATTTTCAAAACACAAACGCTTCTTTACAGGATACACAGCACCCTCCAACACACGCTTCTTTGTCTTTTTCTTGGGAACTAGTGAGGAATATACCTCCTTAATATCGTCGCCCTCATCGTCTTTTTCTTGGGAACTAGTGAGGGATATACCTATCTAATATCATTATTGTCATCCTCCTCCTTTACGAACGAAAGAGAAGAAGATATAATGATGGTGAAGCTGCTTTGGACTTTACTTTAGACCTTAACAAACTATATATTGTACGGTGTATCTTCTTCTTAATGATCGCTATCAAGTAAGTTCAACGTGCCAACAACCTCCTCCTCATCTTCTACTGGTAAGTCAACACAACGTACTACACCTCTGCTACTCTGCCATGACTTAAGCTCAACTCTCTTTATAATGATACATACAACACCACTGCCCTCTATATCTTCTAAACTTTAGAGCTCTAGTTCTGACTGTCTCCCTTGTCAATGACCGCCTGACGTCATCTGACGTCAATGATCAAATCCTCACTTGTACCCACGTCGTAACGTCAAGCATCAAGTCATATCCTGCATCACCGTCAATGATCTCGCATTATGTTCTGGTTTCATCCCCACACCACTCTTTAGCTTACATCATAGTACAACATCGCTTCGATCAAGTCCTCATCCACGTCACCATTCTACAACCTGACAACTTCGCATCCAACATCTGGCAACAACGAAGGCCGATGACCTCTATGATGGCGTCATGGGGATTTCCAGGCGCCATATTGGATTACGTCATCACCGCCGCTATCATGTTTTTCGAACGATGTTGTACTCTTTCTACTTAGGACCTCCCTCGGACCCCCTAGTGCGGTTCGAGAAAAATTCACATTTCTGATTATAGCACTAACACCAGACCATATAGACGGTCAAAACTTGCGCAATCGTAATCTACGCTTCAATACCTTTCAAACGGTGTATCACACGTCGAAATCGGTGAAGGGGTTCAAAAGTTATGACTTTTTTAGCCAAATCACACAATTTTTGACAAATGATCGAAAAGAGTGCCTGTCACTTTGTGTGTCTTTTTGCTTTAACCCCAAATGGTTGGTACGAGAGGGTTTTTGGGGTCAGTTACGGGCCCCAACAACTTGGAGTATCATCAAGATGGGGTAAAACCTGGTTATTTTTAATAGGAGTTACGGTTTTCGAGATATAGAGCCTACCATGGTAAAAATCGATCTTTTGTATGAAGACTATGCACTTTTTAAATAGGCAGTCTTACAAAATAAGTGATATCAGTACAAAAAACCCTTCGGGGTAAAGGGAAGTGTAAAGCAAGAATTCTACTCACAAAAGAAGTAATATCCATTTTGTGAATGACTTACTTTGTGTCACTATGGCGGAAGGGAAGATACTAATTCTCTTAATTTTATTACAAAAAAAAAACACTTCCGCCATAGTGACACAAAGAAAATCACTCGCAAAATTGATATAACTTCTTTTGTGAGTAGAATTCTTGCGTCACTCTTCCCTTTACCCCGAAGGGTTTTTTGTACTCTCATGATATACATAATTAATTTTCCAACAGTAAATAATCCCAGCGGCTGCTGTAGGGTTCGAAGCAGGAACGTCCTGTAGTCCTTGTTGGTAGCTCGATGCGTTGACCACTTATTCACGGATCCACCTTGAGAGTCCACTACGCTTTTACAGGCAGTCTGGAATGCAGTTGCAACACGTCGTTTCTCCACCATGTAAGAATAAGTATAAATAATACTTTCCTTCTTTCTTGTTATGTGCATTTTTCTTCTTTAACACTTTGACCATCGCTGCACTATTAAAATTGTATTTCTCAATAAATGTAATATGTCGCGTTAGAAAAATGCATATAAAACAAAATCTATATCATATTTGAAAATACTTCCCATTAACGCCTTATTAACGAAATTAAATGTTCGTTGAAATATAGTTTAAAATTCAATCAGTTTTCAACGTGCAATAAAGACTATGAAACATTTCCATTTGCTTTTAATTATAATGTTTAAGCTTTTAAATTAGAAATACACATGTGAAACGAAATGTATAACATAGTCTAAAAGAAAGTTGAAAACACTTCACATTAACACCCTATCAACGAAATTCTTTCTTTGTTGAAATATAGTTTAAAATTCAATCTGTTTTCAACGCGTAGATGAGAACATAAAAATTAATTTGCCCTGCAATTACATTTTGGTTATTTATTTTTACATAGCATTAGTAAGAAATACATTAAACAAAATCTATACCATAGTTGAAAATAACATATTGAATACATATTTTATTAACGTTTTTTCAACGCAATGACGTCTTCGTTGAAATATGGTTTAAAAATAAACTTAATATTTTTTAACTGAACAAAATGAACTTAAAATCAAATATGAAAACAGGTATGTGTGCTACTGGGGATTATT
>JAGDQP010053123.1:0-13629 GCA_022664845.1 Lepisma saccharinum | reverse complement strand
ATAGATAGATAGATAGATAGATAGATATAGATAGATAGATAATCAAATTTATTTATGGTCTTCAGGCAACTTTGACTCATGATGATATTCAAAGTATTACTTGTCAGTGTTTACAAACGTGCTTGATTCAGTTTTCTGTTGACGGGGCTAGGGGGAGGGGGTAGCGTGTTGTATCGCAGCTGCGCTGCTCAGGGGAAGGGGAAACGTGTTGATTTTTAATGGATACATGGATTATTTTCTATAGAAATAAAAAAATATAAATTTTGTTGTCAAACGCGGTGTCTTTGCGGCTATGAGTAAGATAAAAACTTAGATTTGATTCAGATATTAATTAAAAATACGTATGCCACAGCCTGGATTAGCCTTAGGGTGGTAAATGATTAACATGAAACAGGAATAAAAACAATAGAACATGCATCTTAAATAATAATAGTAATTTTTAAAATATCACCTAGAGGTCCACAAGTAATAGTAATAGTAATAGTAATAACAAACTCAAACACGTTTTGCTTACAATTTGCCGAGCGGTTAGCTAACTGTTTAAGAAAGGTCGACTGTTAACGAATGCAACGCAAACATTTTTGTGTTAAAATCTACTTTTGAAGCAATCCTTTTACTATATTTGAGCAGTATCCTTTGAAACCTATTTTAAAGATATTTTCTAGAAAACTTGATTTTTTTTAGTTCCGTATTCCTGAAATTCTGACAGTCCAGAAGTTATAAGGACCAAAAATTTCGTTCCACCAAAATTTAATATGTTGTTGTACAGTCTTTGAAACACAGTTTAAACGTGTTTTGTAGAAAATATTTTTTCGAGAATCTTAATTTTTTAGTTCGTTTTGGCAGTCCAGAATTTGTGAGGTAGTAAAACTTTCATTTCGCCAAAATTTAATGTGTTGTTGTACTCCCTTTGAAAGGTATTTTAAAGATATTTCGTAGAAAACATTTTTTCAGATTATTATTTTGATTAACTTCTACATTTTCAAAAATGATGTTCTGCGCATGCGCAAAGATTGAACTAGGATTTATAAAAGCACTGACTGAACGCACAAACACTCATTTTGCCTTTAAAACTGAAGCGGACGGACGTAAACTATCCTTCTGGGGTCTACCTGAGTTATTCTATAGGTTTGAACTTAATTGAAAGCAATTGATACTTCATTTTCGATACAGTAATTATTTATATTTATATTAGATTACTATATTTGAAAAGTGAACTGGGACTTCATTTTTCGTGCTGTGATTATTTTTGTGAAGAAGTGTACTTCTACCGTGCTGTGACTTCTTTTTTGAACAAGAAAAGTGAAATATTATCTACTTTATTTTGTGCTATGATTCTCCTTTTGTGAACAGGAAGTTAATTTGTGTATACTGTTACAGCAACAACGTTTTGATTATCTCCAATCAACTTACAATTAAATATGAGTAAAGAGTTCTACTATCTGAGGATAAGAATAGACAGCACCACCGAATTTACATCTGCCGATCTTATCATCTTGACGGAGAAGGCAAAAGGATTCGCCTACCCTGAGTCCATATACGATGCCTGGGTGAATTTATGCCGCTTAACCGTGCAGGAAATACTCCCTAGTGTTATATTATTATATGCCATGGTAATTCTAAAAAGGGCACTGGAAGCATCCTGCGATATCGCATTACCTACAACTCCATCAAGAAAGTGAAAAAAAATGCAAAGAAAAGCCAAATTTAAGAAATTATCTTGTGCTGGAATTCAGGAAGAAGAAAGAGCATATAACTGAATTCTAGCCAAGAATAAAGTTGTTTTTCGATTTGGTGATCAAAACAGAGTGTATTTTTGGTGATCTTAAATCGGTGGCGAAATGATAGTTCTCGAAAGCGAAACTTGACCCCGATATGTGGGTCATATGAGTAGGTCAGAACAGTGAACATGAACAGTATTTAAAGTGAAGGAGAGTTCATTCAGCCTCTTGCATTACATCTTGAACGTCGAATTTCTGCCTTCGTTCGGCGACATACGAACTTACAAAAACCTGCGCCAATTCGGTGTACTTTGTGTACAATTTTATTTCTCCATAAATACGAAACAGTACTTCGTAGTGAACAATTGTGATAGTGCGACCTCATAGTTACAGTCTTCAATCCAGTGATACTCAAATATTCATCATGAGAACTACTAAGTAAGTAATTTGGAAACATTCACATCTCTTACAAATATATTCACATGGTACCTTTAAACTCAAAGTGTCAAATTTTAAATATTTGGTGACGGTAGGTCTTTGCATGTGATGTCGTGAGATACTTCCACTTCCTTCAAGAATTATAATTGGTTCCCCCCCCTCCGAGGATGATTGTTAAAAATTTTGATATTGCTAGTATATTCACGGTTGTCCACTGAACGGCCCCTTTGATGAAATTGGTTCAAATATTTGTAACTGTAGGCAATAAAACTTTCTGATCTTGTTGCGGCAAAAGGATTTCTCAGCGTTTATATCTTTTAGAATTAGGCGCACCTTTTTTTCTAACAGAAATTCAGGTAACCATTTTAACTTTTTGTTTCAGCTTCGGCTTCTATTCAACTCTGATTTCAACAAGTTGTTTGGTGCATGTCTTCATAGTAGAGTTATGTAACGCTGGCTTTTTTGACCCCCCCTGTAACCCTAGATTCTCTTTCGAGCATTATATGTTATTGACTGATCCCATTGACGCGAATTATGGGAGAATGCTTAACCCCCATCTTGCTTTTCTCTTTAGTTTAATTCCGGTTGGGGGAGATGATATTCAGGAAGTTTATGTTTTTATGAATTCAGATGATTCATTGAATATTGTCCCTCACAGCCGCGAGTACTCCCTCCCCTTTGGAGATTCATTTCCTGTTTCTACTATGACTTCAGTGCCTGTTTCAACAACTTCATCCTGTACTTCTACTACTAGCTCTGCTCCTGTCAATGTAGCTACGTCTGTATTAATGCAGGACGTAACTACATTCGTAACTACAGTAAGTGCTATTTGCAGTCCTATAGCTTCTACTTCTTTTACTCCTCCTACACCTATTGCCTCTACCTCATCGATTGTTGAAATTGAAGATACTTTTTCTTGCGATACGGACTGCATTCCTTCACCTGGAGGTAATCAGGTATGTGACCAAACCTACGATTATTACAAGGGATGGGGAGCGCAACTAAGTCCTAAGACGGATGAAAAATTATTAAATACAATCAGTGAAGTTGCAAAAGATGTATTAATTAACGAGGGAAATGTGAATTCAGAGATATTTCAAGAGGGAACAGGGGCGGATTACTTTGAAATTATAGCAGAACGCGTGCGTGGATTCGGTAAATTTCCAGTAAAAGGTAGGAAAATCTCCATACGTGCGAAAGCCGGATCCTCTAGGTTAACCCCGGCTGGCTATGTTGAGAAACTTTTCCAATTTGCACTATGCACGTGATATATCATTAAACGCCCATGATATCATTGAGTTGAAAAATTCTAGAGATAAATTACAAATACAATATATAGCAAGGCAAGTTATGAAGCATCTATGTACATGTAAGAGACATGAATAAACCAATTCAGGTTAGTTGGCATTACGATGTCAAGCATAAAACATCATCTGAATGAGCTGCATGCAATTTGTAAAGGTAACAATAAGAAGAGTAAAGCATTAGTTCAGAATGTACCTGCTGGTGTTATTGGAACTATTGCACAAGTACGTAAATATGTTGTAAATGGTAACTTTAAAATCCCCCCTCGTCAGTAGCAAAGGTTGCGTCGACATAAGAAGACGTTACGTGCACTCTGTCTCAAACGATCAAGTTTAAAAAATAAACGTAAACTATTATTGCAAAAGATGTGCTTTTCTGCCTTTATTACTAGCTCCAATCTAAAGTGCAGTGGCTGGAAGTTTATTTAGTCGTTAAGATGTATTCCAATTTCAAAAAATGGTACTCATTCCAGAAAATGCAGGTGAGCAAATGTATTCCGCTATGAAGTCTGTTAACTCGCATCAAACACGTTTGGATAATGAAATGGATTAAATTTTACAACGAAGTGACCTCTCTACGGATGAAAAATGAAAAATGTATCAGCAAGCACTACATCGTTATTTAGAATATACTTCAGAATCTCAGAAACCAATTCTTTTACTCGTTTACAATTCTGAATCTTCAAATATGTTACCCATGATTCAGTATACTATTAGTTCAGTACCAAAATCATTTGCTAAAAAGACACAAGTATTATCCAATCTCATGCAGGCGTATTAGTTGAGATCAAACTGGCGCAGTATCAATAGATAACAAAGTAATTCCAGGTTTAAATATTATTGATCTTGTCAATGATGTGGTAGGAACACGAATGACTTCTACAAATCCAGTTCGCATTCAAGATTTTAAAGAATTATGACAAAATATTAATATTCCCTTAGAGTTAGGTAATTTTCAACTTGGCGCTGGTTCGAGTAAAATAGTAAAGCATAAGAAAAGTATTAGTAAAGTAGCAAACAAAAAGAATTATAGTAAAGTAATAGTAAAGAAAAAAGAATAGTGTTCCTCAAGGTATAAAGAAACGATTTTCTTCATTATTTAAAAAATATAAAGAATACAAGTTTTAAATACGTCACTTCATAAAATTTATTATGCGTAAGCAGATTCAAATTCTTTAGGTAGTATCTCCAAGTTAAAAAAGAAAACTGCTCTTTCTCAGAAAAAAGTAATGAATTGGTTAGCTTCAAAAGATACATACACTGTACATGCTAATGCACGTAAACATTTTCCTCGTAAAAATATTGTTAATGTGCCTAATGAACTAGTACAAATAGATTTAGCAGATATGCAAAACGTATCAAAATATGATTATGGATATATAAATATTTATGTAGCATAGAGGCTGTCAGTCGATATGCCGTTTGTATTCCAATTAAAAATAAAACTGGTACTGTTATGGCAAAAGCAATAGAATCAATATTCAGTGGAAGAAAATTATCTCCACATCATTGCCAAACTGATTTAGGAACATAATTTTTTAATCATCATGTAAAACGTGTTTTTCAAAAATATCAAGTGAATAATTACAGTGTACATTCTGAAATCAAGGCTCCTTTCGTAGAACGTTATATCAGTACTTTGAAGGAAAATATATTAATACTTTACTGCTTAAAATACTTATCGTTATATAATATTTTGCATGATCTTGTAAAAAGTTATAATAATACCATACATCCTTCCATACAATATGTACCTGTACAAGTAAATGATTCTAATGTTAATGAAATTTGGGAAAGAATATACGGCAAGAAAAGAAAGTTAAGCAGAAATGTAAATTTGAAGCGGGAGATTATGTTCGAGTCAGCAAATATAAACATAAATTTGAAAAGAGATATTTACCGAAATGGTCTCGTGAAATATGTATTGTGGATCAGTGTATTCAAAGTAATCCAATGACTTATAAAATTCGAGATTGGAATGAGGAACTTATAACAGGATCATTTTATCAAGATGAATTACAAAAAGTATTTGTAGCAAAACAGAAAAGTTATTTAATTGAAAAAGTATTAAAACGTAGAAAAGGCTGGATATATGTCAAATAGCTAGGTTATCCATCTTGTATGAATAGTTGGGTTCAGCAGAAATTAGTTAAGTCGTAAACATGCTGTCTCAAGAACAAGCCGATGAGTTTTGTGTTACCTTACCATCAAATGTTTGCAATAATATTTTTGAAAATAAAACAAGTTCGTATACTACGAAACTTTGTCAGACAATTCATTTAACGGGAAATTGGTTGGTAGGTTTAAGTTGACTTTCTATTCTGTGCAGTTGTTATAATATTCAATTAGGGGATAAAAATATGGTAGAATATAATATCAAATTTCCAGCTGGGTATTAGGAATCAATACATTTTAATTTAGATATTATTGGTATGATTTTACCTAAACAAATGGGAAAGAATACGACGAGAAATAAAATGTACATGTATATGACGATAGTAGCATTCTTCATAAAAAGTTTCGTGATGTAGAAATTATTAGTGTTGAACGCATGAAAATGGTGATCCTGTAGTAATAGAAGAAAATCCTGTCTTTATTCATTATGAGGAAAGTAGAGATAAAGTTTATATTCTTCATAAACGAAGTCCTAAACGTAAATATCTTTTCGGGGTAAGTCCGGGTTTGCAATATATTTTAGGATTTAGTAATGATTCTACAGTGAATACACGTATAGTTCAGTTTTATCCCATGAATTCGAAAAGAAAACAAAAGTTTCAAAATGGCCCAGCGCCTTTTCACACAAATCTTGATTATCTTATTCCTTGAGAAATAAATGTTTGTATTGATATTGTAAAAGATAAACCTGTTTATGAAAAACCAATTCGAAAAATCGGAATACAAGATTATCATTACGGAAATATAAAATCTTTTATTTTTCATTGTCCACATTATGTTAAAGTTGAAAAGAAATATTTTGATATCCTTCAAGTAGACTTAAAAAACGTGCACGGGGAAAAGTTACCATTTCAATTTGGAACTTCAAGCGTGACACTACATTTTAAAAGACAATGATTTCTGAAAGTAGTGACGAGAGATTTTACATTACACTTACTTCTAATGGAAGAATTCAAAGTTATTCTAATTTTTTCATCACACGTCCATCACATTTTTTTCAATATTCTTAATAATCGAATATATTTAAATGATTCGTGGATGGTAGGATTAAGTGAAATTCATATTCCCTTAACGTGTGATAATGTTATTTCCCGTCAGAATATAATATGGTATGATAATGTAAAACGTAGAATAGCACAAGGGTATTATTTCACCGTTCAACAGTTGCTAGATGAATTGACTAAAATAAATTCAAGTATAAAATTTGAATATTGAAAACATTATCACTGTACATGATGATAGTATAAAATCTTTACGTTTATCATCGATATTAGCATTACAATTACGTTTTGAGCCTAATATTATTTTTAAAGATCGTCGTATTCCTAAACTGCCATTTCTATACATTGGTTACCCCATCAAGTGTTTGTTTATACAGATATTATTGAACCTCAATTTGTAGGTAATACAAAGGTACCTCTTTTACGAATTGTAGATATGACCGATAATCATTATAGAAAAGAACAAACCATAACTCTTCAGAATGTGCATTATTTTCCACTTGCAAAACTTTCATTTGACAGTGTAGAAATACTACTAAAAGACCATGCAGGTCGAAATTTACCATTCGCATCCTGAACATTGACCGTAACACTTCACTTTAAGTGCTCTTCAAAATTAAATCCTATACAGTTATGCATAAAGGTAGAGGTATACCTTACTTTGCAGGACCTTTTTATCAACGGGGACATGGGATTGGGAGTTTATTTCGCGGGTTGTTTCGATTTGCTATGCTGTTTCTTAAACAACGAGCAAAAGCAGTAGTGCGACAAACTTTACAAACGGGAATACAAGTTGCATGGGATATGTTGGAAAACCGGACTATTAAGGAATCTTTAAAAGCACGAGTTCGCAAAGCAGAATCATTTTTAAGAACGAAAGCTGAAAATAAAGCTAGTCAGTTGCTTAGTGTGGTACAAGAAGGGCACGAAAACGTAAGGCATCCGTGTGTATTGGACCACCAAGTTAAAAAAGGCAAGGTGCTTGTAATAAAAGAAAGAGTAGAGATATTTTCAGTTAAAAATGTCGTTTCTTACACGTAAAAGTAATGAATGCTGTACGAATGAATTCGATTTAGTGTCTGTCCCTATGACACAAACTGCTACTGTATCATCTCGGATGGTAGAGTATCGACCAATTTCATAGCTTTCTTCTGATGGACCTATAAAATTTCTTGTGCCTGGAGATACTGCTTAATATATTCTTCCTGCATATATTTATCTTTATGTCAGGTGTAAAAATATTGAGGGAAATGGAGATAATTTACAAGTAGCAGCGGAAGGACCACCAGCCGTTGTGGCAGATAATGTAGCGCCGGCAAATAATTTTTACATTTACTTTTTAGCCAAGCCGTTGTTTCTTTAAATGATAAAATTATTTTTTCTTCAAATGTTATGTACACATTTAGAGCATACTATGAAACTTTACTTAATTATTCTGAAGATGCAAGGAAAATTCATTTAACCACCAGATTATGATATAAGGATACTGCACGGCATTTCAATAGTCTCAATGAAAACAATGCTGGTTATTATAAACGAAAATCTTTTGTTACTGGTAGCACTTCCATTGATATGTATGGACGACTTCATACAGATATATCTTGATCAAATCGAGTTCTTCCAAATAAAGTCAATCTTCATATAAAATTAAGTCGTAGTAAAGATGCATTCTGCTTAATGGCAGCTGAAAATTCTATATTTAAAGTTAAACTGGAAGATTCCTTTATGTTCGTCGAATTAATATTTCTGCTGATTTAGCTTTACAATTAAACAGTTTTGACTGATGATACTTCAAAATTACAACTGACTAGAGTTGAAACAAGAGTACATACTATTCCAGCAAATGTTGATTGCTATAATCTTGATAATATATTTCTTGGCTCATTATAGGTTGTACTGCAAATACTGCATTTAATGGAAAATACCATGAAAATCCGTTCCACTTTGAAACTTTTAATAATAATATGTTGCAAGTATAAGTTGGTTCCCAATTTTATCCTCACACCCCTCTTACTCCTGATTATGCTAATCAACTATACGTTCAAAGTTATCGTACCCTGTTCTCGGGAGCTGGTATATTTCATGAAAATGTAAGTCATACAGTCACATACTCTGATTACCTTCATGGATATACTCTTTATGCTTTTATTCTTACTCCTACTAATACTTTAGAAGATTCTACCTGGAATGTTATTGAGGATTCTCCCATTAATCTCCGAATTGGGTTCAGTCAAAATCTTTCACATTCTATTTCATGTATTATTTACGCTTAATTTGATTCCCTTATACAGATCCATAAGGATCAAAATGTATATACGGATCATACCATGTAAAATTTAGTTTAGTTTACGATCAACCATGAGAAATGTCGTACACTTTTCTGCCTTCGATGGTAATGAAGAAAAAATTTCATAATCAAAGAATTATCCATAGTTCCTGTAGATAGCAATAGTTTTCAAATTTGGATTTTAAAACCTCCATTTCCAATATCAAAAATTATTCCAAGTTTAAGATATACAAATAATTATTTAAGCCAGCAAGTATTTGGTCTAGAGTGGATAGAATGCGAGGTTGAATGCAAGTACACCTCGCACAGTCATTGTGTATTCACTCACGGCAAAGCGTGGCAAATATACCTAGAGTATCTTCTACAAAGAACAGTGATTAATTTGGAAGACATTCATTGTCCAAAATGTATTGTGTTATCATTTCCATTACAAAATTATGTTCACCATCTTCATCAGTTTACAAGTTTTCGTTGTGCTTTAAAAGAAGCATCAGTGTACGCAAACTATATAACTTATTATTATTTACGTTCTTTTACTTTACCTGGAAACAGAACAGTGTATGAGCCGACACCAATAAGTGAAAGTGATGTGGACTGATCAAATCTTAAAATTGTGCTTCAGGACTGTACTAGTGCAAGTACGCTTACTGGAATTTATTCAGTGGAAATTTTACCAAAAGAAGTTGAATATCCGGAGGCACTTATAGTAAATTTCAGTGCCTCAAGTTGCTCGAGAACTCACTGGACTGCAATATATACTAATAAACATGGGCAGGGCCGATATTTTGATTGCATTAAAAATAATCCTAATAAACCAAATGAAAATGTTTTAAATCAAAATTGCAAATTATATCATGTAAATAAAATTCAAATTGAGCACGAGGAATCAATTCTTGGTGGACTATTCTGTATTGTATATATCTTTATTTCAGTGTGCGAGGAAAAAATATAATTCCTTTTTTTCATACTACCAATCTTCAGAAAAACGATGAGATTGTAAAATCTCTTGTAAAAAATATTATAAAACGAAAAGAAAAGTGCAGATAATTTTTTCGTATATAGATAAAACCAAATCTTTTATTTCAAAATCCTTGAAAGAAAAAGTAGTGTACAGAAATATATTTATTTTATAATTAGTTGTAACATGAAAAACAAAAAGTTAATAATGAAGGCAGCAGAAGGCAGTAAAAGGCAGCTTAAGTTAAATGGTAAGTATTGCGCAATATTGTGCAACATAAGTTCTAACACAACACAAAAAATATTACTACACAAAATTTAAAAATCTTTGAAACATAAAATATTTCTGTAAACATTAAATGGACAGAAATAATTCACGTACACCTGCTATGCGGCAAATATCAAAAGAAACATGCTCTATCTTGTCTAAGTATCAAAGAATATTTCACTCTTGAATAGAGCATGAAAGAATGTGAAACAGTAAATACTATGTTAAAGTATTAAAAATGTTAATCAATTGGTGTCACGTCAATCAAACGCTAGACATAAAGAAAAACCTCCCCCCAAGCAGTATAACTATGATACTACAAAAATAAAAGAACACCTGCACACTAAAATTCCACCGAGCATTCGGGAAGATACAAAAATACAAAGAAAACACAAACCAAGCATCAAGTTCCCTTCTCCTCAGATACAAAACAATGAGACTCTGCACATGCGACAAAAATTGGAAGATATAACTGAGCAACGTTAGTTTAGCACTGAATCTTCTATGTGTAAGACATATAAGTGTGTGTTTCGCGATGACGGTGAATGCATTCTCCGTCAAAATAAAATAATGTAACCCACCCGAAAAATAAATCAGAGTCCTCAATAAAAATCCATACATTACATAAAATGTATTCTTCTACTTATAGTTTTTCCGTGATATCAGGTTTCACGGGTGGGTAATCGACGCGAGACGGTGCGGGCGCTTAGTAGCAGGTCCTATCCTTGTTACTGGCAGGTCATTAAATAATAAAATGGCGACCGATAATTTAAGAAAATATATATAAAAGTATCTCCTCTTCCTCTGGTTCGATCTCAACGTAAGTTGCAGACTACCTGCATAAGATCTATAGCATCACTACTAAATATCAAGAAATAGCCTCAAGGCCATATAATAGCAGTAGTATCAAAAAAGAGCAAAGGTGTGTCCTCTTCTACTCACGTCCATATTTATCTATTATACATGTTACGTAAATGTTAGTATAGAATGCTAAATTTCTGTTACGTTTATGATTGTGAATGACTTACAAATGATGATTGAAAATAGTACAATAATGTGCGATTGCAACATTTGTTATAGGTTTACAATATTAGAATATACTAAAATGTAAGCTTCCATGTGATTATAATAAGTATATATCTTGAAGATTAAAATGAATGTAGCTAATTTACTTCTTACTAACAGAGAAAAAGTTAGACAGTAAATTACATTTTACAAATTACAGTTACTTTGCGCAAAAATACACATACAAATTCATGGAGGTTCTTGAAACCAAACACAGAAGTAAATATTGCAACATCTAATACAACCAAGGAAAAATGGCTATCAAATATTTATCTCATTTGTATCTACTACAAATACGCACTTATCGCTATTGCATTAAGAAAGGAACCAGTAAATCAGGCCAGGCAATTATGTTACAATACACTCCATTTCAGTAAAACTTCTGCTCTAATGTTCCTGTTATCATCTCATATTCTTTAAGAAGTCAACAATGTATATTGCCTTTCGCTAGGCGACAATAAAGATCTGGATGTGACAGTCTGTGATTTACAAGGGAGGCCGAATGCAGGAGAGAAAACCTTTAAGCTTTAATGCTATTTTTGGTCAAAAACTTTTTCTTTTTATTTTGTCTTATGATTTCCTGACATACAACTCGCTGTAATAAAATGTAATTCTTTTCACAGGAAATGTTAGTAATAACCTTCTACAGTAATGTATGACTTCTAATTTGTAGCATTAATTCTTCCAAATACTGCTAATTTACATTGTTTTATATTCCCATGTATCTTTTAAACTTTTGTACATTCGTACAACGATTATCATAAATTACAACTATTCTTCTTTTAAAAACACACAAGATCACGAAATGTGGCACAGTAGCTGGAGGAAGTGTTTACAAACGAACTGAAGAAATATAATATATTTTATTAATCATTCACCAAATTTAAAGAGAAACTTGTTATTAATTATATTTTTAACAAATGGGAGGAGAAGTATGTATTAAGGTAGGCCTATTATTTTACCGTAGCAGATTTCGGTACGGCAGGTTTTTGCCGACCGAGGTAGTTGTATGTTCTAAGGCATTAGGCCTGTGCCATCGGTGTCGGAGATTTGAATCCCGCCATCGGCGTGGATGTTTGTGAATTTTAACAAGAATTGTACTCATTTAATTGTGACGGACCGAAGTCAGAGCTACCTAAATGGCCCATATAAAATACAGTTTATCAAAATTAACGAAAAGTTCTTGCGCATACAGGTGATTGAGAATGACAAACCAAAGCTTGTAACAGGTGCAAGAAAACAAAATAGCATTCTTTAAGGATTCTATGTGGGTTTTCCGTTTCATTGCCTTCCGGATAGCTCGATAAGTGCAAAAAGTTCTTCGATTTAAGGCTCATTTTTCTTACAAATAAATTTTACCGATTCTTTGAAAATCCTGAAAATTCTATCATTTGGGAAAAGGATTAGAATGGGATTTGATTTAAATATAGTAAAATATATTCACAAAGATTGTAAAGCAACTGCTACAATACACGGATATAATAATCGATTACAGTAAAAATACGAATTATATCTAATACGAACAAATGGATATCAGAAAAAATAAGACGGTAACTGAATCCAGCTTCTTAGACAAATATTTCAAATCGATTTTCTGGGAGAAGCGACCAGAAGTAGGCTTTGCTTATAATCGCTGGGAGATTTTTACGTCTATTTTGTGAAGCGACTATGGTACTACTTTTAATCAAATTAATTCGAAATGAGAAGATTGTGTTATTTCAAAAGAAGATATCGGCTTTCTTATCTCTGTAAAATATTTCTTCTGTCATGCATGTAACAATGTCTCTTTTAAGAGCTTCGAGAGTAATTGAGGCAGCGATTTCTTCAGTAGAATCTATTTTCAAATCTTATCGCATAACCGTACCTGTCTTCAAGCATCAGTAACGGAAATGGGGGTTATCTATTCAATTCATGGCGAACATTCCTGGTACTTGAATCCATCCGGCCGCCTGTGGTCCTACATAGTCATCAATAAAATGAACTTTCTTCTCCAGACAAGTTCACTTGTTCTCTTTTTGCCAAAATAAAATCCGTGCACACCACCGCTTAACCACATATATATTTTACCACATCCATCATTGATACCCAACAGGGGAATAGGAGCCGGGGGGAAGTTGCCCCCTCATGATTTTTGGTGGGTGGCAAGGTACATATTTTGCCCCTCCCCCATGATTTTATACCTGCATAAAACCAAAATGGCTTGGTCTTTAATTTTCAAGCTTTTTTTTTTTGCCTACCATAATTTTATACCTAAATGAAAAGAACAGTGGCTTGGGTTTCACTTTCAAGCAATAGCATATTTTGCCCATATTCAACCGCCATGAATTTATATGTAAAATAAAAACAAAATGTACTTAGCTCTCAGTTTTAATTCTAGTTATATTCTAGATGGATTTTAAAATTACCTGTTTAT
>JAGDQP010053122.1:0-13630 GCA_022664845.1 Lepisma saccharinum | reverse complement strand
TTTACTGAAACATGGCGGTGGTTTTATTTCCATTTCACCGAACAATTTACAAGAAAAATATAAAAATATACTAAATCCTAGATTTTCCTATTATTTTGAATTTTATGAATAAAGTTAATTTTACCCTCTGCTCGGGAGGATCACACTACCAACAGGTAAGTATAAGAAAATTTTAATTCGATAGTGTAATGTATTGGATTAAAATTTTCTTATCAATAAAATTCAAAATTATACCTAAAAATTAAATGTGCAACGGTTTGTAACCTTAAAACTAACAGAATAATATATATGAAGAATTACAAATAGAAATACAGATATATATATAACAACAATACTTGTCACTTCGTCGTTTGTGTCGAAAAATATTCATTCAAATGTTCATTAAGTGTCTATAAAATGTTTTTATATTTTTGCTGATTTTTTTTTAATCTTTTTCTTTTCACACACAAACCAGTTTTTTAAAACATATTTAGAAGAAAATTGGTAATAAAATAAAGTTTGTTAAAAGTTTGAAGAAAGTTTATGAAGTTTCACTTGATAATGACATTGATGTTCGTTGTACTGGTTCTTTGTATGTCACTGGCCCAAGACGTGCGTTATCAGGAGTTGTTTTGCTGAAGTATGCGAAGACAAACTGTCTAGTCCACGCAAACGACACTGTTATGTTTCACAAGGTTAGTGTGCTTGTATACCACCTGTGAAACGGTTCGAAGATGGTTGAAGAGTTCGGTTCGGTTGCACAGAAATATAGTGTTCATTGCATTTGAATTTTGAAAGTTGGAGTGAAATGTGTCAATAATTTGTGTTTGACAACACTTCGAAAATTCGAGGAAAGTTCTGTTCCTGTGAAGGAATAAGTGTAATCTTATGTTGCGAAGTATAGAAAGTGTCCAAATTGAAATATCACTGGTGAAAATGTGAAAGTTTTACAAATCTCGAAGGTCGGTGAAAAAAAGAAGTTCGCACTAGTTGGAGTTCCGTATTGTTCGAGAAAATATCGGAACATAATATCGTGGTGTAGTGACAAAGGGTTGCAGTTCAAATTCAAGTCTGGAAGGTCGGTAAGTATGACACTGTTATCCTTTTACTGTTCACTGTCGAAGAATATCGTTCAAAATGTCCGAAATATTAAGTATCACTGATTGAGGGTAGAAGTTGTGAAGCTTTGAAATTTTTATACACTTGTTGTACACTTTAGTCAAAACAAATCACTGATGCTTATGGGGATTGAAATGATGGTAAGCACTAGATATATACGTTTGGGGTCAAAACTGTTGTATATGGGTCTCTTTTTGGGTCAAAACGGATTCACTTTTGGGTCGCTGTGACTCATTGATGACGGTCTGGTAGAATTTTGAAGAATCGTGATGATTTTGAAGTTCTGCTCGAAAAAAAAAATGGTGTAATTCACTGTTGTACTACGTTGGTTGCGTTGATTGAAGTTCGAATGGTGGGATCTGCGGCGAAGTTGATTCTGGTAGAAGAAGTCTGGTGTGGCCAATGGTTCGTTAAATCTGGTTGATGATCGATTAAATAACTATTTGTCTCGTTTTTAGAGAATATCGTCAAGCTTGTAATTTGGGTTGGTTGAATTTTGTATTTTTGGTTCTCTTTTCAGTGTTGGCTTTGTGTGATTTGCGTTATGGCTCTATACTAAATCCAAAGTGAATTTAATTTAAAGTACCTGATGGGCATTCGAAAAGCAAAACTGAAGGAGAAAGATGATAGAAAAGTGAAGTTAAAACTAAAGTACTATATTTCAAGAAATATAAAATTTGACTGACTGAACTAAGTGCAAAGTCGTACGTAATGTCAATATCAGCTTCTAAAATTTGAAATGGAAATAAATCCTTTTATATAGCTTTAAATGCGATTATAGGAATATATATGAATATAAATGCGGTTATATGGATTATTTTGGTTATATACTAGGAATAATAAAGTGAGTAAACTAAAGAGCGTTTACTGCAAGTTAAAACAGCTAAAATGAAAAAAAATCTAAAATTATAAATAAAAATGATTGAACAAAATATATATATATATATATATATATATATATATATATATATATATATAAAAAAGAAGAAAACGTATGAATATAGGATCTTATTGTTATGCGTCTGTCATAGTATAGGACTAATTAACTAAAATCTAAAACTATTTTTGAAACATGCGTTTCAATTGGTTAAAATCGGTAAATATTTTAGTATTTCTCCAAGGATCAAATCCTGGTGATTCAATATCAAATATTTGAATCTGAAATACAAGGCATAGGAGTCGTAATTGGGAATGAGTAATGTGGGTTGCATATGTAAAGGATCGATGTTATTGTTGCATTGATGTTAAACGCAATTGGCATGCAGTGATGTTAAAATAGAAGAACTAAAAGTTTGAATTAAAATCGTTAAAATGTTGCTAGAAGAATTATAAAGGTTCGAAATCATAAAAATTAAAGGCAGTTAAAGGTTAAATTAAAATTGTCAGGAAGTTAAAGTTTCAGATTGAAGATATCTAAAACGATACAAGAATTATGTATCCTCTGTTTCTCTTTAAAAGAGAAATTCATAACAAAAGTAAAATAAAAGAATATGCCAATTATAAGATTTGTCCGCTTATTAATTAGAATGAGAATAATTTCAATTTCTAACAAAAGAAAGAATCCGCTACTATTCGGGCAACTTCGGATCGAGATAAGCATAATCGGTCTGGTCCTAGCACAACATTTCGGTGACTAGCGCCTAACACAACTTATAACTAGTGACCGCATTGAAATATGCACCAGGTAGTCATTGTCTTGTTTTATTTGAAAAATTACTAGGCTACTTATTGTAATTTCCCAGGGGTTGTTGGTTGCTTGTAGCATAAAATTCTAGGATTCAATCTTAGTACGAAATTTTATTATTATCAATATTAGGATTATATAAAATATTTACACTATGTACAATATGATTATTATTATAAGAATTAAAGAAACGGACTTTTTAATTTTTAGTAGAAAATCTTAAGAACGCAGGTGTACCAAAAGTTGTTGGTTTATCATTGCACTTTGCTAAACTAGGTTAATTTGCTACGGACACTGGGAGTGTATTATTACTACTCGTTACGCAGTTTCGTCTTTCGCGCATAACACTAGTAAACCTTGTGTCATTAAATTATTTGCGTTAATCAAAACTATTGCATTAATTTGTAAATGAAGAAAATGTGGACAGTATTATTATTATTATTATTATTATTATTATTATTATTATTATAAGAATAGAGGATTTTAAGAGTTAGAAAGTAAAATACAATGGTTAATCGACGTGGACTTGTTGCCAAGCAGAGTTAAACATACTCGAGAGTCAATATACTACGAGAATGCAAGGGAAAGAAGGAGTTAGTGGGTGGGTTGGTTGACGAAAGCAATTACGTCATACAAGATTATCTTTGCATGAGATAAATGATGGCTGTAGTCCGTTCGCACACAACGAAACAAATCACTGTTGCGATGCTAAGGGAACAAAATGAAGATGTCGGAATCTTGTCCAACAATAATCCTATTTTAAAATGGCGGTTTGAGAATTTTAATAGGGATTCACTTTTCCTGAAGTATAGAGTAGAAAAATGTTAGATAAATTCTTCGCGTACGAAGTTTTCCTGATTTAATAAAGAAATGCCATTTTTTCGTTAATGCTGGGATAGTACTTTACGAAAATGGAATTGTACTGAAATTCTGCGCATTTTGCCTATAACATAGCATATTTGAAGATTGAAAATTTGTATCTAGCAATGAATTGAGTATCAAGACTTTGCCTTGAATACAGGACTTCTCTATATTTTTCTAAAAGTATTAAAATTAGGGTTGTGAAACAAAATGGGTTTTTCTTTAGAAAAAGATGTGTGATATTCTTCACGGTCAGAAGATGTGTATCATTTAGATTCTTAAAGAAAAATGGTACTAAAATGTAAGAGAAGTGTGACAATTTTGTAAAAAAAATAATAGGTTCAAAGTTTGATGGGTTTTACAGGATAAAAGGTAATATTATTGTCATGCTGAATAAATGATGGAATATTTCACGATCTTGTAGTACAAAATTACTTAAAATTTCACGTTCGGTAAAACATTTTTCCGGATTTCGCTCTATCGAACGGAATAGTAGCAATGACAATATATGATTTTAATTCTACGCTTGCACTGTCATGTTTTGGCTAGATCTTACAGACGTGGCACAAAATATGATGTTAAATGTTAAACATGACTACAATTTTATTCTTTAATTATTTGTTGTTGTTTTTTTCCATAGGAAATTATTATTAATGGTATCATTTATATTGCAATATTATTTCTTTGAATTCAAAGTCACATGTGTGTTATTTTTATTTTTCATAAATTCGGCCTATAATTCAGATGTTAAACATAGAATAGATTTCATTTCCTATTTTTGCCGTTTAGTTGTTGTTATATTAATTCGTCGAATATCTTACATACTAAATTCGCTCCATGTGCTCTGCAACATGGGGTTCTTAAAACTAAATGCACAAAACTATTTTTAATAGTTTATACCTTACATACTAAAATCGTCGTTGAATATTTGGGTGCCTGAAAATGAAATGGAAGATAAATCGCATTGTCTCAAACATATAACGTTACGTGCTGTCGCTTAGCGGTTTTATCTCAGTTTGTAGCATTATGGCTGCATCTTCCTGTAACTTAAAAAGATAACTGGGTTCTCCACATCGTATCTATGTACTTTACAAGAATGTACTTTACTTAGCAAAATTTGTCGGATCCAGGTGATTTATTTTGAAATCGGCTTTGCGCACGGTTCCAAAATATTGCATAAAGCATTGTCTGAAATGTTGCACACAGCTTACATAAAATTATATTTAAAAGTTACTGATATTTTGAATTAAAATTTAGAGGTTGAATTTTGGCTAAAAATTATTGTTTGTTGTGATTAATTTGATAATTGAGCAAAATTTGGAATAGTTTCGCATTAAATAATTGATAGGACAATTACAATCTCTAAGCAGATGTCATTGTATCGCTTGATACAAGTAATACGTTTAGGTTTTAAATGGCGCGTCTCCATTTGCAGTTTTTCGTACATTTAAATCGCGGTGTACCAAACTATATTGGACTTCCTTTATTTGGAGCTTTGCTACCATAATTAGAGCCTATAAGAACAAAAGTGATCGATACAAGCAATTCGCATGTCAGAAATTCCTCGAATTTCGACGTGTTAACGTAATAGAATTGCTGTTTAAAGAATATGTCCAGACAAAATTTATTTTGCGCTAGAAAATTTGCTTCGAAAGCAAAACACGGAGTTTGCATTTCCATGTTCTGGATTTGAAAGTCTTTGGTTCGAGAACCTAAGTAAAGTGTGCTAACATAACGTTGTTTTATATGCTTTTCTTTCCCTGTGGGAGTGCTCTGTAGATGCGGAAGACATACGTGCTTCTCGTCGAGCAAAGCATATCTGCTTTCTTTCCGTTGTATATGTATGTGTATGTTGAAGATGTGTGAACGTGTTTTCGTTCTGCGTGATGTTATTGCATTTACATACACATTGGGGATAACACATTAACATTGCTATCCTTAGGTTCCGCGTTTGAATCTGGGGTAATCCCTACACTGCCCGTAGAATTGTTCATTGTGGAACTATAACGGGTTCTATGGTTGTGGAGGGAGAAAAAAAAACGTTTCTACAAAATTACTATAAACTTCATAGTTCGGTCCTGGAGTTCAATTTTGAATTTGAAGTTGTATCCAACTTCTGAGATAGCAGCGACTAAAAAGTTTATTGTATTGTTTTGTACTAAGGAACAAAACTCAGAAAATTTCCAGTAGTCTGTTATTATCTCAGAACACTTTTGCAATGATTGACGAAAGTTCTTCATTTTCTGGCGGAAAAACTAAATGTCGGAAATCTTTCGGAATTTGAGACCGTATGTGTAGTGTTGTTAAATCTGCAGCAAGTGTAGCTGTTCTTTTCCTCCAAAATTGCATTTCAACTGAGTTCAAGAATTGCATTTTATCTCATTTTAGAGCGAAATTTACAAAAAAAAAAAAAAAAGTTAAAATTTTGAAAAGCCGGGAAATGTACCGTATTCGAACTTGGTTCGAAGTTGGCGTCCTTTCACCATGTGAACGACCGGAGAGATACTGATGGTTCAGGTTAGTTATTCTGACTTTAACCTCAATTTAGGAAAACCTATTGTCTTCCTCCAGGTCCACAAAGAATACCTATGAAATATGCGGTTCATAAAACGTTGAATTATTAGCGAGAGGTTTTACATAGTGTCGTTCATCGAAGATTGTTTAGTGTGAAATTATCGATGAGAAGTTTGTGGTGAACTCTGGGAGTTAATAATGGGCGTTAACTTTAAATGTCAGATGGTAGAGGCTAAATTTGGGATTTTAATGCAACGAAGCTCAGCTAAACATGAGAACTACTTGGATACAAAAGGATTCTGTCACCAAGTTAATTGAACGTAACTTGATTACATTTTAACACACCACGTTCACTGACGATGGACAGAGTGAACGGGTTTTACCGGAGTTATTTAACTTTGAGCAAATATTATTCGGGAGGTGACACTTAGAAAGCCTAAATTATGTCAGACGCTAGAATCACAATATAAAGCAGATCCTCTATTCATACCTGGAAATTTGTTGAAGTTAGAAGTTCAATAATTCTTCAGCCTTTGATTCTATCACAGCCAGAGGAATAGTTGTTCAGCAAAAACTATCTTCCTTCGTAGATTGGAGTTGATGCTTTGGCTGGAGACTGTCGATCTGGAGGCCTCTTCTATCGTACCGCAGGCCCCTCTATGGAACTGAAGGTGGTACTGAAGTACTGAAGGTTTTGGTAGAATACTGATTGACTTTTTATAGTGATTCGTATAGGTAGTAAATGTGTGTGTGTGGTGTTTGTCTGACTTGACTCTCCTCTGAACTTTAAGTAGGTCGAAAGGTGACGTTCTCATCATAAGGAATATGGTTATTTGCTCAAAGGTGAATAACTTCTCAATTGACGTCATAGATTGCATTATATTTCATCAGTCTACGTTGATGTTACTCTGTTCATCTTTACTGAAACATGGCGGTGGTTTTATTTCCATTTCACCGAACAATTGACAAGAAAGATATAAAAATATACTAAATCCTAGATTTTCCTATTATTTTGAATTTTATGAATAAAGTTAATTTTACCCTCTGCTCGGGAGGATCACAATACACAATCCGTGGAGCGCTGCGTTAAGCTTGTGACGGAGGCATCATTGGCTGTGTGTGGACCAGAAGCAAGGGATGGTTTCATCCGCGCACGTCTAAAAGCACGCAGAACACTAACCTCCTTTGAAACGAAGAAGGATTACAAAACATCTGCATAAGAGATCCAACTCTGGTATTTTAAGTTTCTGTAATATTTAAATTTTGTACGTGCACAAAACTGCACATATGTGAGTAACACATCAGAACTTTTATATAAATAGTTTGTGTAATAAATATTTGTGTAATATCATTTCTTTTATGTAAAGTCTTTGCAGTTTAACATTTTTAATGTTAGATTTTCTGCAGATTCAGATTTACTCGTATAAAGCTTTCAGGTGAAGTGAAACCCTTTTGAATTTCGGGTATTTTTGCCCTTTTTTACAAAAAAAAAAAAAAAAAAAATAGGGGGCCTTCTCAAAATGCTAACAGATATCGCCCAAAATTTGTGAGGGAAATATTTAATATGTTGTCAATACAAGAATGTCTCCTAATAGTAAATTGCAGGCAATATAATTAGTTACAGGCATTAATTTCCATAAAATAGCCATGAAATTAAGGTGAGAAATGATAACAAAACTTAGCGACACCAGCGCACCCTCAAGATATTAACGGATATTAGTCAAATTTTGCACATTAACTATCACAAAAGACAACTTTCGGCAGGTATTAGAAGTTCATGTAAAAAACTTTTTATTTTTCGCCCCACCCTAATATACATGTCCATGCTTATTATATGTAGTTAAAGTATAACACAATGATGGGAAAACGAAACATACACACAAAACATCATGATAAAACAAAGAAAAGATACATTTGGGTAAATAGTGAATTGTTGAAAGATCTGATTATATACATTGAGGGCTAGTTTTTCATTGTCCAGTTATCTTTTCAGTTAACTAACTACTAGTTAAGTTAACCTGAACTCTAACTTTAATATCCGTTTTTCATTTGCCTTTTGACTGGTGGTTACTTAACTGGTAGTTAGTGGGAACACAGCGATGGTTGGCAATGGATTTATACTATTTCGCCATCTAGGGAGTTGTTCAGGAATTATGAAAAC
The DNA here is from genome assembly GCA_022664845.1 of Lepisma saccharinum. Lineage (NCBI taxonomy): Eukaryota > Metazoa > Arthropoda > Insecta > Zygentoma > Lepismatidae > Lepisma > Lepisma saccharinum. The sequence goes on along the minus strand of JAGDQP010053122.1, from coordinate 5,312 downwards.
AGTAGAATAGAGGATAGCGCAGTAAGTTTTAAACAAAATACGCACCAAATTCGCTAATTTCTGAAGTAAGAAATATGAATGTTTGATTGCATTAAGAGATTTGTGGAATAAAGAAATAAGTAGTAAACACACATATGTAAAGAGTTGAGTTACTATCTAAAAAAATTCGTATATGTGACACCGACCTGGTAGCCGTGAGGGTTGGGGGGCTAAGTAAGCGACTCTAAGGTCCCGGATTCGAATCCCGGCTGGTGCATGTTTCTGAATTTTAATTAGCATCGCATTCATAATCGTGACGGACCGAATTCAGTTACTAAAAATCGCCCATACAAAATTAAGTTTACAAAGATGAAATGGAGGCAACTTCCGACTTTTTCTGTACATTAAGTCTCTGTAGGTACAGATACAATTGATATATGTAGGCGAAGTTTACAAAGTTTATTTTTTACGTAGGCGTGACGGTTTTAGATCGCTGGCCCGCATATCCTTATACACTCTGGGAAAATAGATAAACTCCACGTTATGGCTGCAGCTTCCGCGCTATATGTAAGGCTCTATACCTTTATTTCCTTGCAAACAATTACTACACACACTTCTATAAACACCTACCGGCAACCCAGCTTCCAAAAAGTGCTACGAAAAGCTATATGCCATTATCATTTCGTTAATATGCAGTTCATCAACATATAATAAGCATAGCCCCGTGAGGAATTATGGCGAAACTTCGTGTTATGAATTACATGTATTTTGCATTTAATGTAATTATATGTAAATATGAAACAGGAATTTATGTACAGAAAAGACACAGTAATTGGATGACAATGCTAAGAACTATTTTATTCGAAGTATTTGTCATCGCTAGCGATACATTTCTGCCATCGTTCCGGCAATGTGTGGATGCCAGACCAAAAAAACTGTTCCTCTTGTGCTGCAAACCACTCATCAAACCATTTTTGTACATTTTCGTAAAATGTGAAGCGCTGGTCAGCAAGTGCATGTCCCATGGATGCAAATAAGTGAATATCGGAAGGCGCCAAGTCTGGTGAGTAAGCCGCATGGGAAGGATTTCCCAGCCAAACGTCGCAATCGTTTCCTTGACCGGTTTTGCTGTGTGCGAGGGTGCATTATCGTGAAGCACGATCACTTTATGTTGTCTTTGGTCATATTCTGGTCGTTTTTCACGCAAAGCTGGATGCAAATCGATCATTTGTTGTCGGTAACGTTGGGTATTAACGGTTCCGCCAGGTTTCAGCAGTTCATAATAGATCACTTCCTTCTGATCCCCCCAAACACAAAGCATTGTCTTCCGTCCATAGCGATTTAGTCTTGCGGTCGATGTCGTCGGTTCTCCTGGAGTTACCCATGATCTTTTACGCTTAGGATTCTCGAAATAGATCCACTTTTCGTCATCAGTCACAATTCGATGGAGAAATGATTTCCTTTTGTACCTGGCGAGCAGAATTTCGCAAGTGGTTTTTCGGTTTTCCTGCTGTCGTTCAGTCAATGCATGTGGAACCCATTTTTCCACCTTCTGAATCTTGCCCATGGCTTTTAAACGTATGGAAACTGCTTCTCGTGTCACATTTAATTGATCCGCGAGTTGTTGTTGCGTTTGAGCGTCATCCTCATCCAACAAAGCTTGCAATTCGCTGTCTGCAAACTTTTTCGGTGGTCTTCCACGTTCTTCGTTTCTCACGTCAAAATCGCCACTTTTAAATTTTGTAAACCACGCATAGAAGTGTGACTTACCAAGAGCATGATCACCGTAAGCTTCGACAAGCATGCGATGCGATTCTGCAGCAGTTTTCTTCTAACAAAAAATCAATGCTGTCCGCACATCGTAGTTTGTAGGTACAAATTGCGCCATGTTCAACGCTATTAAACACTACAGTATGACATGAAACTTGTCTGGTTATGAGTTGCAAATCGTTATCAGCAGTCAAAACAAACATGTGGCGCCAAGGACGTAGTTTTACAGTAACCACAGTGACAGCTAACGCCGTCTATGCACAAATTCCGGTTTCATATTTACACACCTGGTATTAATTTTTATTCACCTCCAGCAGTGCATGCTTCCGTGACTGTACAAGGGCACCTACAAATGTATCAGAATTTTGTAAATAAAGAAAATGTTTGTTTGCCCTAATACCGATAATCATGTACAATTTGATTTTTTTCATACGGCATTCATACAGAAAAGAATTACTTGTACATAGTATTTGAACAGAAACGTTTGTTATGCATCATTCTCACTAATTTATAGAAAGGAAACCGATTGGTTACAAATCGACCTTTGCAATATATTACAACCATTGTTCAAAACTCGAACTAGCCCTACTTAATAAAAGAATATAGTGGTGGTCCTAAATGTGCATTCTATACACACTTCGAGTTTTACCAACAAAGAATTGTTTGATTCAAAGTATCATTGATTAGCATGATGCGACTTCAAATACTTCAACAGTAATCCGTAAGTACTGAAAATGTACAAATACTCAATAGCATACCTATGTGGTAGAATATCACAACGTGGAATAATAATATGTTTTAAGAGGGTAAAATAACTATAACTTTTTATCATCATTTTGACAGTGTTGTCAACAAAAATACCACGTAGTTAAAAAAGCTAACCCAACCAACCTATTTATTTCGCACTTTGACACGCAAAAATTTTTATGTTGAACTGCTCTGGTTTCAACATTTTTGGTACCGTTGTATTCTTCTCGTTGACTATCACAAGAATCAATCAAAATATCTCTGGCCTTATATGTTCCCGTCACCTTCATTTATTTTAAATTTTATACCCAAAATGTTTTGATGTTTGCTCCCATCTTCTTCAGTTGATGTGCTGTCAAAGGGCACTCATTATTGTTCTCACTGTCGACATTTAAACTCAATATCTTCTAGGTATAAGTACTAGATATGTAAGTTTGAATACTAGCGTTCATATTCTTTATCAGTTTTGTTTACAGCGGCCAAGGCAGTAAACACTGAGCAGGCAGCGGAGCGAAGAACTTAATTGGATTTTCATTGGTTGTAGAACATAGTGCATAACTTTTTGAACGCCCTTTGTACTTGTATAACTTCTGTGCTGTATCTCTTGTTTTGTTTTATATTATTATTATTCATGCGATTCTATGGAAAATTCCCTCAATTTCTGTCATCCGTGTCTTCAGGTCTTTATTAATTATAAAGCCAACGCCTGTTGGTTTGCCATTTTCTGTTCGTTTGAAGTAGAACATGTGCCCTGACAGTAGTTCCAACTATTCTTCATTCTTCCTCCACACACTTCTGATAGTACTATGATTGCTGTCCCACTTAATCCTCTTAAGTTCAATCTCCAATTATTCTAATTTGTCCTCTCCTACAAGTGACTTACAGTTGAGAGTCGCCACGTATATGTACGTTCGAGTTGCCGTGTCGGTGTCCCGTGTCCTGGCAGTCTACAGTCCAAACCTGGGCATTTTGACCCTGTGGCATCCTGTAGGACTGACCGCTGCCGTTGCCAGCTACATTCCGTCCTCGGGGCAAGGAGGTCCTCCGAGGCTGTTCCCTTACTTGCCGTCATGTGATAAGAAAGGAGGGGTGCAGATATTTGACTCACCACGCTGTCTGCTAATGCTGGTTGGTGAGCAGCCCATCCATGTTCGTTCGCCAAGCAGTTGCTTGGCTCCACGACGTGAACGTATGGATTGGACATTAGGCATCTACTCCGTTCGGTTCCCTTAAGCCTTAGCAAGAGGAATTAAGGGGTCTCCTCCCAGTTAGTGGCATTTACCGGTCCTGTCCCGGTTTCGTGACCTGTGAATGAGGTATATATTTTTAAGGTTACCAAAAATGTTCTTACAGTATTTTGAATCAGAAACATATGCAGGAAACGTAGCTTATCGATAATTCTCAAAGTAATCCACATCGGCCTCTAGCGCCTTTTGTCAATGTTCCTACAGCCTGCACAATGCCCTGGCGGTAAAACTGGGGAGAGAGGGGATTGGACACAAAAGAAGGCTAGGCTGTGAATGCTTGCCGCAGGTCTACCTGATCAGCGCAGGGTCCGGGAAGTACGGTGAATGGCACAATGCTTCCAACCAAAACTCTGTATGGTATCCCTGGCCCCATGCCGCTTGGAATTGTCGGCAAGGAACAGTACTCCCTTGCGATTCACCAGTACACTTTTTCTGCTTCCGTGCCTGTTGCACATGTACCAACTGTTGGAAGTGTAAGTCCGCGGTGATGATTTAGCCCAGTGGTATCAGTTGGTAGTGTACCACTTGGTGACTAATCCACTAAATACATGATCTTGCTAGAGTATAGAAGTGGTCTTGTGATGCGAGTCACAGACTCCCGCGGTGGCACTTAATATCAGGACCCACTTTTCGTCACCCTCTACTGCTGAGCACTCGATCGAATATGGGTGGGTGTTGTGCCAACAAAAATAACGACAAACAAGCTGTCATTCGTTGGTCCTTGTTGGCTTCCGACAGCTTGTTGGGAATCCACTTTCTTAACGTGTACACCTTCCAAATGCCGGACAGGTGAATTCTAACTGTTTCATGAGAAACCTTTAAGTGTTCGGCAAGTTTACAATATGTTTAGCAGCTGTCGGCCTCGCCATCCAGTCTGTGTGCGCCCAGTACAGGATAATTCACACTGACAAATCTCCTGACCTGAATTTTTAGACACCATACCTGACGATGCGTTCATTGACAGCATTTTCCTCAAAACCTTAACGTATTCGGTGACTTGATTCGGTTGTGGGCAAACCCACCTTAACTCATAAAGTAGACAACCCCGAACGAGCAGCTTCGACACCTCAGTTTGTCTTCGCCACTACTGTGAGTGCTCAAAGCGTCTATTTTGGTCATGGTCAGTGTCCTCACTCCCGGGGTGGCTTTCCCAGCAGCTGCACTTATTTCCATATCCGTTATCACGTCGTCCCATGTGACATCAAAAACTGCAAAGAACATTTTTGGTTACGGTACCTTTATACGCACCTCGTAGGTAAACTACACTGTCACTTTTTACAAAACTCAAGCTCGCTTCATCGATTTGTCAATTTGAGTAGTTCCTTTCACTTCTTTGCGACATAGTATTGTGTTATTAATTGCCAATTTTTCTACAAAACACACATTGATATGTATATCTCCAGGAAGAGCATCCTCAAATGTACATACCTACGTACTGAGGTCGAATTTGGCAAGAAAGTGACAGGGGAGTTCATCTCAGAGGTGTATATATATATATATATATATATATAGGTATATATAATACGCAATTGCGAAATTCATGTGCTCCTATCTGAAGATTTCACTATG
>JAGDQP010053121.1:0-13631 GCA_022664845.1 Lepisma saccharinum | reverse complement strand
GCTGCACACTCCTGTTCCACGACGCCTGACGTAGTATGGAGACCGACTTAACACACCACCACCAGCAGTCCGGCGCTGTGGTCGCCACGACACCACTGCCAACCCATACATCTGACGTGTTGCCAACTACAAGTGTTTCCATTATTCTGATAAGCATCTGTACCTCATATCATATCGGTGTACCAGACCAGACAGAAGTTTTTGGCGGTTTGAAGGTAGTTACAACGGAATGTGGATAGACCTTGAACTAGGTTTTAAAAATTCCATATTTTCTATCCTTTTCACGAGGATTCCAATTAGATATACAACGAAAAAATGTTATAGCAACGCAATGCAATCCCATTGTACAAGAGTTGCTTAGTGTTTGCCCCGAGTTTTGCAATGGAATACTGCGCTTAGCAGGACTACGCAATGGAAATTTGTGACTTCTTATGCAAATCCATAGCAACATCACTTGTAACATGAAGAATGCTTTAGCCAATAGGCAACTTTGTTGAAGACTTTCGATACTAACTAGCAACCAATGAGGCAATTGTAAGACACTCACGTGAGACATATAAGAAGAAACACAACAACATGTAAGGTGCTTGTGAAGTATCTTCTTACAATAAAAATATTCTTACATAATTTTATAATAAAGATATACAGCGTTTTAATGGTAATGTAAATGATAATGTGATGGTAGCTAACATTTAGAAACTAAGATTGCTTTTACTGTCATTTGAACACTTGCAATGGATTTTTGCTTTATATTAGTATGCTTCTTCCTGTTAAAAATCAAACTTTGTATTTAATATCCTTGATCTATAATAATCAGTATTACCATTGGGTAAAACGTACTATAAGTTCCCTCAAAAAGCAAAATTTAATGAAGAAATTAAATATTTTCAATGGGTCAGTGTGAAACACAAAATAAAATAATTTCGAGTCATAAAAGTACCAAATAGCAAGGGAGCGGAAAGTACAAGGTGATATAATTAATGATTTGGCGAATGTAATGTATTTCAAAGCTTTTACAACTCTTTAAGGATTCACAAACTTTTAAAGAAGATTAATGGAACACACACCTTATGTTTTCTCCTCTGTAAGTTGTGACAATAAAACTATAAAGCTAGCGAAATTATAGATGAATATATCAATTGCGTGCTGTTTGAGTTTCGAACCAGCAACCCTTCTTATTTTGCCCTCCCAACTTTTCTGTTCTCTATTTTATCTCTGGAAAAGAAGCATAGTTTATTTTGTTGGTATCTGTAGGTTGTTATAGTTGTTGCTACATCGTTTTAGAAAACAACTAAGGGACAGGAAGAGTAGCACAATACCATGACAGGATATGACAGAAGCTAATTACGTGGAAGAGAGTAGCTTGTGCATTCAATGTCACGATTTGGCTCCATATATGGTAAAAGATGTTATACGAGGAAAAAGCACATGAGCCAACAGTCTCATGACATGAACAAAGCTTGGGCGTCACCCTTTCGTTGGTTTTATATGGCACTGGCTGTCCTCTTTCGACCTCTTTCTGGGACAGCACATCAACCAACGCACACAAGATGTGTGCTGCGCCGTTACAAGGTTAGTGCTAATTACCACCAAAGTTCTATTCTTCACAGAGTTCTATTCTTCCTAGAATCCTCTTCCTAGGATTCTATTTAAGTCTATTCAGTATTCTAGTTTTGTATCAGCGCGCGAGTTCCATGGCGGCGAAGTTGAGATGCAGTGTTAAGTGGTCTTGAAGTTTTGAAAAATTGAGGTTTCTTAATCAGTTTGAACATTAATTTCGTATATGGAAATTTTATGAATGTTTAGTGAACAGTTTTGAAGCCGAAAATTTGGAACCTAAAAAGAACTACTACTCCTCCTCCATTACGAATAGTAGATAAACCTACCCATGGAGGCTATAAATAACTTTCATACTTGTGTATCGCAAGAAGTTTATGACAAAATAACCAGACTAAATGAAGAACTTTCATCCTTAAACAGGATAGTGGTATTGCTGTTTGAGGATATATGTAAAATTAAAGAAAGTGCTATTGACAAAAATGAACATTCAGAAACGTGTAAAAGGGTCAAGAGAAGTATGGAGTGAAGCCATTAAAAGAGGTTGGAAAAGAGGAAGTCCAGATCCCTTGCGAATACAGAACCTGCCTTTGATTGGAAACGAATCCTCCAAGAGCGAAAAAATACTGAACGTAATATATTTCCAAGTGCAAATATTCCCAGTACTAGTACTAAGCCAAGTTAAATAAGTTACTGGAAACGAACTCCGAGTGCGGCAAAAATGCAAAGTACCCTCTCGATATTAAACGATACGGATTTCCGACAAAAAACAGATTTTCAGTATTCGATAACTACGACATGCAGTCAGAAAGCAACATAATTTCTGATAAACATGACCTGAAGGAGCTGGGACATAGAAAGCGTACAGCAGCGAACGATGAAGACACAAATGTAAACCGTGTACAAGGGTAAACAATTATATTAATTGATAACCATGGCCGCGGCCTGGGAAACATTCTGAAATTGTGCGCTGACATATCAGTTGTATATTATGTTAAGCCACGAGCTAGAATAAAGGATGTTGTGTCGCCAAGTACAATATTAAAAGATCAGGTAAATCAAAAAAATTGTGTTAAGATGGGACAAATGTTTCATCAAATGAGGGTAATGAAGTTTCTACTGTGTTAAACAATACTTTGCTTGAACTATCCCACACTAATGTTATTGTAGTTAATATTCTGCACAGACATGATGTATTGGAAACTTCTTGTGTTAATACTGAAGTAAATAGTACAAATGCAAAAATTGTCGAGCAATGTAATAAATTTTAAAATGTACAGCTGATAGATATTAGTGATCTTCCTAGGTCAATGTTTACAAGGCACGGATTACATCTACGTCAGAAAGGGAAGCGAATAGTATGTAAAAATATTGTGGAGTTGTTAATATCCAAAAGCACTGGTAACTCATGTATAGAAGATGCAAGAAGTTACGGTTGAATTTCCCAACATGAAATATAATGAATCTAGACTCGATAGCAAGTCTTCAAACTGTAGTGTAAGTCAGGTTGAATTAACCCCAATAGATGGTAACATGAGTGGTAAGAAAGAGAAGGTTGTAAGCTTTGTAGATACAGGTATATGTAGTCTCTTAGTGTCATTCAAAAATAAATGTAACTCCTCTACTTTTGAAGAAAATAAGCCAAGTGACTCTAACAAAATTGTATAGATTCTGTAACTGAGAACCTGATCACAGATTCGATCGTTATTACTGCTGAAAAATGCTCCCAGGAAAGTACACAAATGGGAAATAACTGTAATATTGGTGAGTCTCTGAATGAACTCGTTCCACAAGAGGCAAACTATACTACAGATGGCTTATCAGGGATTACAGGGTTGAAAGGCAATGACGAAATAGCTGATGTGATTAACTCGGTAAATACGGAAGTTCCTTCTGGCAACGTTGGCATTCCAGTAGATGATGAACTCAAGAGTTTATTCAGGTGCACAGGTTGAAACAAGTAATGATCATACAGAGTTACAAGATACAAGCGATACATATAACAGTGCTGCAGGTTCCATTGAAGACACGCGAAATATAGAAAATAACTGTAAATCATATAATGTAAATGCCAGTGGAAAGTCAACCACTTGTAAAAGCACGAGTAAGGAAACAACCGAAAAAACTGGATAATCATTTTTTATGGTAAACGATCATGTTATTATTTTTCATCAGAATGTTCAAGGTCTTATTTTCGATAAAAAATGTATATTAGAAGAGTTATTTACTGACAAATTATCAGGTGTAAATATAATCTGCCTAACAGAGCATTGGTTGGATTTGAACTGTTTTCAGTTATTGAATATCCCAGGATTTTTACTTAAAACAGGATACAATAGATGTTACAGAAATAGAGGTGGGTCGTGTATTTACGTTAAGGAAAATATAAATGCTAGAGAATACACTAAATTTAAAACGGTTAATGTAGAAAAACATTTTGAAGCTTGCATGATCGAGCTTTTAGATTATAATATGATCATCGTTTGTGTTTACAGAACCCGGACAGTCAAGTCGGAATATTTATAGAAAACATGAATTTAATACTCAGCTACTTCCTAAAGATCAAAAAGCAAGTTATAGTCGTAGCAGATATCAACACTGATTTCTTAAAACCAATCAGATCCCAAGAAATGGAATCGTTACTAGAGTCATTTAATATGAAAACTATCGTCCCTACGCGCATCACAAGAGACACTGAGAGCGCAATTGATCAATTCACTGTAGACAAGCAGCTAATATATAAACGACCCCAAGTAATTACCAGTGGATTTTCAGATCACTTAGCACAAGTCGTGGACATAAGCGTAATGCCAAACATAAAATCTAACAAAATTAACCTTAAAATAACATATAAAAGAAGGTTCAACAATTGTAACTTGGGATATTTCCGTTACCTTTTAAGCAAGGAAAACTGGAGGGAAGTAGTTATTCAAAAGGATGTTAACGTAGCTTTGAAATGTTTTCTTGAAATCTTTTGTTATTACTTTAATGTGACATTTCCCGTTGTAAAATGTACACTAACGAAAAAACCCAAACCTTGGATAACGAACGGCATAAGGATATCAAGTTAAATATTAAGATTTCTAAATATGCAAAAGGTAAATAAGTAACCTATCAATAGAGTCCGAAAGGCAATACAAGAAATAAAATATATAAGAGGGTATTGAAAGCAGCAAAAAAACTACACAATGACAGAATTCTCAAACACACAGATAACAAACCAAAAGCGTTGTGGAATCTAGTACGCAATGAACTAAATATTAACAGAAACAAGCAAATAGATAATCTCGAAATATGCCATAATGATACAGTCGTACAAGACCCCAGTTCAATAGCAGATATATTTAATAATCACTACGTTAATTTGTCACGAAAATACACAGACGACCCCCTAACATCTAGATTGAAAACAATGCCTAATGGTTGCCATAATACTATGCTTCTACTCGCAGTTAATGTTAGTGAAGTTACAAAAGCAGTGAGAAAATAAAAAAAAACACTGTCAGCAGATATTTATGACACACCACCAAGTATTATAAAGGATAACATTGAACTAATTTCGGATCCCTTAACCGCATTTATCAATCTGACGTTGGCTGAAGGCATTTTTCCGGATGCACTAAAATAGCAAAAGTAAAGCCTATATATAAGAACGGAGACAAAAAGAATATAGAAAACTATAGGCCTATCTCACTCCTTCCTACCTTCTCAAAAATTGTTGAAATGACAATGACTGTGCGTTTAACATCCTTCCTCCAAAGAAACAACTTGATTACAAATGACCAACATGGCTTCTTGAAAGGTAAATCAACAGAAACAGCTATTTATGATTTCATAGAAACAGTACGCGAAAATTTGGATAAGAAAGATCAATGTATAGGTGTTTTCCTTGATCTCTCTAAAGCTTTTGATGTAGTACCGCATACAGATCTACTCTCAAAACTACAGAACTATGGAATAAGAGGGAACGTCTATAATTGGTTTTGTACCTACTTACTAAACCGTAAGCAAACAGTGGAAATAACACATATAACAAGGAAAATAAAATCTCTCAGCACTTATCAGAAAGGGGATCAGTCTCTGGCGGAGTACCGCAAGGGTCAGTATTAGGTCCTCTTTTATTCCTGATATATATTAACGATCTCCCTTATATGATTCAGCCAGCTAAAACCACACTGTACGCGGACGACACAAATATAATATTAAAAGCCAATAATCATGAACTAATCAAAGAAAACTTAAATGAGACTATGGCAAAGCTGACTAACTGGGTCAGAGTGAATAGACTAAACGTTAATGCTGAAAAGACACAAATAATAAATTTCCACCACTCGCGTAACAAACACGCAAAACCAACAATGACTAAAATCGCAAACGACGCAATAGAATTCGTAAAATCAAATTTTTGGGTTTATGGATACAAGGAAACCTATCCTGGGATAAGCACATAGCATACCTTAGCAAAAAACTAAACCGTGTTCAATATGCAATTATGGTTCTTAGAAATGCAGTGAACGATTCTACCTTAAGAACGATCTACTTCAGCTTATTTCAGTCGCGCCTAATGTACGGCATTATATTTTGGGGTAATGCAAGCAAAGTCAATAGCATATTTAAAATACAAAAGCGAGTTAATAGAATCATGACACGTGCTAAACCTATAGAACATTGGAGGCCAATTTTTAAAAAGCTACTTCCACTATCTTGCCAGTACATATTTGTATTTGTTAAGAAACACCTTGAAGTTACGCTTAAATGTGTAGGGGACCAACATAGTTATTATACCGAAATAGATTCAATTTCTCCTTAGTGGAACATCATACTGTCTGGTATGATGGAAATACACTGGTATTGTTTTATATAATAAACTTCCTAGCTGTATAAAGTCTCAAAACACACATAGGCCAATTCAGAAAAGAACTGCAGTCATTTCTGTTATATCATTGTTTTTACTCAGTATTATCATTTTTATATGGAGTGTTTTTTTGTAAACGTTGCATTATAAAGATATATATAAAAGAGATAAACACTGAAAAATGTAACTATTGTAATGTATTAATTAGTATCAGAAGTGTTATACCCTACAATTGCTGTATAGCTGATGTAATTATTCATTTATTTTAAAGATTTTTTACATTCTTTTTGATGTTTTGTAACTTCTTAGTTTCTATAGTACTTTATTATATATTTTTTCATTCATCTATGTCTAATTCTTTGTTATAACACTTTACTGACATGTTCTATACCATCGTACATACTTGTATATTTTATGGTCAACAGAAGGAAATAAAATCTTATCTTATAGTTAAAATGTAACGTTCTAGTTAAGTAACGTTTTAGAGACATGGTTTCGGTTCCCCTTTCTCCCATGTCATTAATGTAACCAAGGTTTTGGAGATCTATAGGATCTTCTAGTTGTAAGAGTTTCTGGTCTGGCATGTCAAGTAGTTTAATTTGAAAAGTCACCTATGTTGTACTAACAAGTCGTGCATAAAGTCTCTTATACGGTTCTCTTGAACAAGTAATGTCTCGACGTTCTAAATGTTCTATTAAATGTTGTAAAGCCCATGAGACAAACATAATACTCGTGCGTTAAATGAAGGATAGGGAAATGTCATAGTAATTCAGCCCTTAAGGCCCATAGTAAATTGTCAGGTGCTGTGAAGTATAGGTAGGAAATCCTTTAGCAACCTTCTCTCAATATATCACGTTATCATCTTCATTGTTATACTTCTTAACTTTATTTTATAATAAAAGTATAAAATGTATTAGTTCGGATTTCTTCCAACAAGCTTCTTCCGAATTTCCTGCGTTCTAGTTTTAATAGGATCTCACAATTGATGGTCCAGCAGCCCAGGAGCTTACTAGTTGTAAGATGGTGGTAAGGTGTAATATGTTTCTTTCCAGGAAATCTCGTCCTTCTATTCCAAACAGAGCTTCCAATGTTACCCCCTGTTTCTCGTTAAAGATGGTGATACAGTCTTGACCCCGTAGTGGCTAAGTTCCCTTTTGTAATCTCTTACAGGATGGAGTACCACAAAACAGCAAAGTTATCGGTAAATTAAAGGTGAAATCTCGCCTTAGGGTGTGATTCCCGGCTTGCTACCTGAAAGGCAGTCAACCCCTGGATATTAGTGGTGGATAGGTGTCCGCTGAGCCAGTATGGATAATATTCGTCACTGACTCGCAGTAATACCAACAATCAGATTGTCTTTTCATGCCGAACAATAAAGTGAAATAATTTATAACATTTTATTTTTTAAACATTGCTGTCACGAATAGAATGACACCATACACCAACATAATTATAGAGCTACTCCAGTTTGTGATGTCCAACACCAAACAAGAAAAACTAAAAATTAACTATATATCTTTTCCTAATGACCCCTACAACGGTAGACATAAGTATAAGCGCATCAAATTATATAACGGTTGTTCTCCTCTGACAAAAATGTATACTGCTTTAGCATTTTGTTGGCATCCAGCATCTGTGAATAACTGCCTAGAAGCTCTTTTACATTGAATTGTCCAAGTTTGAGTGATATTGGCTCCAATTTCCCACCGTTTTTGAAAAAGCACCACCTTCATGTGCTTCTTGCTGGTTATGATGTGTTTACGCAGCTTGTGACCAAGATACCCCATAGATGTTCTATGGGACTAAGGTCCCTTAATTTTGGGAAACCAGTAACTACGGAGGGAACACGCTATGTTCTCTGCATACGTCACCACAGAGGGATGAGAGTTGTTCGTTTTCTTTTCTCCCCGCTGCCGCCGTGGCTAACAGAGGCAACTATTATCTATATCATTTGCTATAAGAACAGTTCGCATAAAATTTATAGAAATAGCATTATAAAGACCATCAAACTGATTTCACATTTTCCATTACTATCCCTTGGTGATTCTTCATATTTATAAGAATGCTCTTTACAGCCTTGCTCCATATTTATGTTATGAGTTGTGTCACTTACCACAGGAAAGACCGCGCGGGCATTCAGAGCCAAATGTAATATAAACTGTAGGTCCCATCCTTAGAATGCCACAAGCTTGCTTAGGACCGTAACCACAATTCAACTTCAACATTAAAAATATAAGTTCTAAGAGATTTATATTTTCTGCACCACACAAAATCTATAGCGAAACAAAGAAAGATCGCATTAATACAAGTTTAAGAAGTTTTAATGATCAATTTCAAAGCCAGACAATGTTAATCTTTCGTACACCTTGATATGGTCCTGATTTTAGAACGTTATTCCATTAACGAGCGAAATATTAAGTTCCCATTTAATCTTTTTGCTGCCTTATAATCAAAGGTTTTTAAAGTTGATCCGTATTTGGAAAGGTATACAAATGTTACAGCACAGTTAACAACCCACTCCCGTTGTTTGGGAAGAGACAACGACAGGTTGCCTTTTATGTTCGTCTGTACAAATGTCTTTACTTATTACCGTTTTTTAAGGGATCACCCCGAACCTTTTAAAAATAAATTAGCCTGTATGAGGTAAGCTGGATATGGAATGATAGTCTTTCGAGGAAAGGGATTAGGAATGCAGCAGCCAGGTCCTTTGCGTACATACCTTGTCGTCATTTGTCCTGAAATTAAGGGAAGCCTTGCAACACCTTAGGATGGCAGACAGAAGGGCTCGAATTCCCGTGCCGATCTAAAGTCCGAAACAGTAACTACTTGAACACGAGGTGGGGTATTTCATTTGATAGAAGTGAATAGAGATGGTTAGTTTCAATTGAGATGATTGGACTCGTGCTGTAATTTCAGACTTGTGAATTTTGATGTTGTGAGTTTCCGTATCGCTCACTATTTTTGACAAGCTTAGTTTTGTCTGCAGTTTTGTCCTTTCCCAGAATGATATTCCCACAGGCTCCGCGGCAACAAGAAGGAAGATTCAATCCTAGCCTCCGACCATTCTGGCTGTTTTCCAGAGTTCTCTCTAACATCAGATAAATGTCGACATGGTACCTTCAAATTAGGCCCTATCTGACTCCTTCCCCCATCCTTTCCCCTACCTTATATCGGCCTGAACCGCAGATACCTAAAAGCCATAAAATAAATGCAATTCAAACACGAAGGAGCAGCAGTTCCAACTCTCGTAGATTTCTTCTTCACCCAAGAGTTAGTCCAGTGTTCACTTTGTTCAAATGAGGCTGAATTGAATACAATTTAGAAATATGTCATTCAAATGTATTAAGGTAAGTAACGTTATACCCTCGTATTGTGAATGCTATTAAAGTGTAAATTATGTTCGAGCCACATGACTTCTAGTTAAATTTCAGTTGTTGGTATATTTATTTATTTAACTTCGATAGGCAGTTCAGACATAAACCCATCACTTGGCTTAGAGATGACGTCTCTCCGCGAATTCAACTTTCATTATTAGTATTACTATTTCAAATTATCTTTCTATAGGCTATTTGACCTAAGCTTGTTACTTCTGTGGCATATCACTTCCCTGGAGCAAGAATGGGGAAGGTTGAGTCTAGCGTCTTAGTAATTAAGATATTATGCTGGCATTAGTGTAGTGAAACATCAATTAGTTTGGCCGACAACCAGGCTCAAGCCATAATGCTTCCGGTTTTCGGTAAACGATATGAAAAACTGAACCACTGAGTCAGGGTATTATATTATTATTATATTCAGTTGGTAGAGTGTTGAGGTTTAGCAATCGGAAGGTCGTGGTACAGATCCCAGAAACCGTCTATCTTAATTAAGGTTTTCCACGTTTTTTCTGTCACACTAGACAAATGCCGGGTTAGTACCTACGAAGTAGGACCTGGCCGACTACAGTTCAACATTCTCTTCCCCACCCTATCCCGGTCTGATCGGATGCCTAAAGGTCATATAAATTCTAAATTATTTTTAATTTCTGAAATTGTTTGATTTTTACTTTGTTTCTAACTGCATACTCAGTCCACTTTTTATGTATATATAAAAATAAATATATATAGCAACATAATAACTTTATTCATACTGTATGTAAATCAGTTCGGCCGTGACCAAAAACTGTTTGTTGCCCTATCTCTGATTATTGTTATCCATAGAATCGTATTGTAGGATCCCACATAGCAAAATTACGTCCCAGGGATATCTGACGGATATCCTGACAGGATATCGGGACGTCCGTAGGACGTCCTCTTTAAGTCCCGTTTACATCCATGGGACGTATAGTTATAATTAATCCTTCGTATAACTATACGAAAGCATATCCTTTGTATAGTTATAATTAATTAAATAATAATAATAGTAAGGTCGATTTAATTTATAGAAATTCCAGGTAGGTAATCCCGCACGGCTTTCCGGGGGACATCCATATGGGATGAACTGTTTGTATTGCCCACAGAGTTATCCCACGGACGTCCTTAGGACATCGCTATGGGAGCAGGACCATTCTGACGGTAATGGGATCTAAATGGTACGTTCCAGGGACGTACTCTGCTATGTGGGATGTTTCATTAACTGAGTCACATTAAAATCGCAATATATTGATGCAAAATAAGTGCTAAATACATAGCAAATTAATGGTGGATATTTTATTCACTCCGATTTTCAATGAGATCTTTATTGTGTGTTCTGATTTACAATGAACTGAATTGAATCAACCTTTATTGTTGGGTTGCCTCTCAAAAATAAAAAAAATACAATAGAATTACTTACAAGAAAAATATAAAGTACATTATAAAATTATAGAATACACCAAGAAAAAAAATACGTATTATAGACACAGTAGTTTAAATTCATAATAAACTTATGTGGTTAATTAAACTCGATACCACACAAGCTTAAAAAAAATAATACAAAAACAACATAAAATTGTACAATAAAAAATATAGAATGCAACACAATACAAAGTATAGAATACACCGAAGCAAAAAACGTGCTATATAGACAAAGTAGTGAAAGTTAATAGAGTTATGGAGTTAATTACACTCTATATTACACCAACATTAGTATTACCGCCCATATAATTCATTTTATCTTTATCTTTACCAACTTTTGTATTAAAAAAACAGAAAAACCCAAGCCTCATTTACGGTTGTGAAACATATTGTTGTATTATACAACTACCCAGATCATAAAAAATACAACAGATAAAAGGAAATTGAAGAAATAGAGAGGTTTCGTGTCATTTTAACCAGAGTCATAAGTACTGTTTGTTAATAGTTGCTTCTGGAGGAAATGCTCCGTCATTTTTTATTTAAATTTATTGAAGGTATTGCATTGAGCTATTTCTTTCAGCAACGAGTTCCACGCTCTAGGAGCAGAAACAGAGAAAGCACCAGCAACGGTAACGGGGAACATTCAATGAATTAGAATTTCTGGTTGAATAAGAATGATAAGATGACCGAGTAACTAGTTTGTTAAATAGATAATCCGGCGACTGGCTCTTTACTATTTTATGAAGCAAACAGCAGAGTCGCAAGTATCGTCTTCTAGACATGTTTAACAGATTCGCATTATTTAGATAATATAGTACATGTTCAGATTCCTTAAACCTGTATACAAACCGAATAGCTGCGTTCTGCACACTTTGAATCGTGCGCATATTATTGACTGATAAGAGCGGACCATAAACTCCATCGCAATAATCGAAATACGGCAGTAGAAGAGTTAGCACAAAACTTTGAAGCTCTCATTAAAGCAATGCCTTAATTGATACAGATAACTAATTATGTACAAACCTTTTGTACAGGTTTTGGTTGTGTGGGCATTCCAGTTGAGGGTGTCATCGATACTGAGTCCAAGATCTGTCACTACTTTAGAATATGATATGGGTAAATTAAGAATGTTAATATCTAAGTTACGGGGAACTAGAGTTTTCAGCTAGAGATTATGTTTAGTTCCAATTACAGTATAGTTACACTTGTTAATTACTAAGCCGTTCTGTTTACACCGTCAATCGCTCGAAGGTCATAATTTTAACTTTACTTTAAATTGGACTGATGAATCTTAATTGTATTCAACCCAAGGATGCATTTGTCATTTCAGAAAATTATTCTTAATACTTCCTTTCATGCATCTATTTCACAAAAAATTGTATCATTTTGTGACAGGAAAAATTAGCACATCTTTTTGCTCAAGTATCGGCATATAAAACATGCGTAGCACGCTTCTATTTCTACCGCGGTGAGGACAGTTCCTCTGTGGTGACGTCACGGGCGCAAGCTGTTTTCCTGGGTGTTCTACAACCCAATTTTTCCTCACTGCGTTAGTTGTGTTGGAGTATTTAATTGACAAGGTCTGTTGTAGACGGTCCACACAGGAACATTTTCGGAAGCGTTTCAGATCGTTGTCAGACTAGAAGTATAAATCTTGTGACAGGACCAGAGTCTCTGCACTTTTAAAGATTTTCTTGCGGAATAAATGTACAGAGGTTCCAATAACCCAACAATAAGCAGAATTTTCCCCACGCCTGAAGGTGGCACAAACCAAATCATCTTAAAGCCATCACCATCATGTTTTAAGGCAGGATGGATATTTTCCAAATACATATTTTTATACTTTCCCCTCAACATAGTGTTTTAAAGGCCGAAAAGAAACAGCAAATTTTCGAAAAAAAAAAAGGATTTTTTTTTTTTTTGTACGAGGCAAGACAACCTTGGTTTTATTCACAAAATCGTTCTTTGCTCTTTTTTATATATTTCGCCACGAATTTTAACAACTTACCCAATTCTTTTGTTGTTTAGTTTTAGTAAAATTAAACATTCTTATGTTAAAAAATATGCAAAAAAAAAAAAGATCAATTCATGTTACGAATGCAATATATCTCCCTCTATATATTAGCGCCCTTTTAGTTTCCAGCACTGACAGATCGAGGAAACTTAAATAATGCTACAACAGTTTAACAGGGCCAGTCCTGATAAAGATTTCTTTTCTAAATGTCTATTTTGGTCATGAACTAACATTTTAACCAATTCACTGATCATCAAATGTCAGGGACCCCGTGTGTATATATATATATATATATAGAAATAAATAAATCACAGCCATATTCAATCCACTAGTGGATGAGGCCTCTCCCCGAAGGGAGGAGTTGGTCTACTGCTCCCACGCTGACCAGACGGGT
>JAGDQP010053120.1:0-13631 GCA_022664845.1 Lepisma saccharinum | reverse complement strand
CTGTTACTTTACATTTGGGAGGGAATAGGAATGCTGATGCCCTAACCTTCTTTTAAGATCCCAACCCTTAAATATGGTGATTAAAGGGAATTAGAACGAACGACGGAGGCAGAAATCGAATTCGTGCCGCCTTCCCAGTGACAATCTGTAAGCAACGACGGCATATAAACGAAAGCAGTGTGGGACTGACAGCACATAAATTTAATTACATAATTAATGTTGTGTATATAATTTAAATACAAGTATACTTAAAATTATCTCTTCGTTTGACTAATTCCCCAATGTTAGTATAACTGACGAAAACCCTGGCAAACCCAGTCAGGATGGTTGGCTGCTGGGATCGTTGCCAGGACCTTCCGATTACTAAGCCAACGCTCTACGAATTGAGCTACGGCCGCTTGGTTTAACTAGAACTTGAAGACATTAAAATATAAGTATTTTTAAAGATATTTTCGAAGTTGTTTTTTGTGTGTGTATACCGCTATGAATGGTAAAGTTGTTAGATCTAAAGCCATGGATCAACAATCCAAAGTGACTGGAGTGAAACAAACTCATAACAAAGGAAGGCCGAAGGGTTTCCAAGTCGAAGTTCTGTGGACTGAAATAATGTTGATCAACTTCAAAACGGGGGAAGAAGTTCTTGTTTTTGCTGTTGACCGCCTATCAAAGGAGGGAATTGAGATGATACACAGGGGGTATAATGATCATGTTATAGCTATATTAAACAAGGGAGCATAATTCTTTAAATCATGTCTTTAAGGCGAAGTTAATGGATGCGGCTCTTCCCTCACAAAGTAATCGTTAAAATACTTGACATCATGGCTGTGGGCTCTGTTACATTGACCCTAATATTGAGAAATTCTTCAAGGGCTCTTTTAATAGAGTTGCATAATCATTGGATTGAATTGAATTGAATTTATGGTTCCTAACAAAAATTTGTTTCCTATTTGCATTGATCAATCTATTAGTGATACCAAGTTAAAGAATGATAAGGTAGTTGGTTGTGGTTCTAAAAGTTTATTTCTTTCTGTTATTTACACTTTCTCAATTCAGCTTTTATCGAGCGGTCTTTGCATTTGTAAAGTCTTGGGTTTTAACACAGCGGTCGGCATCCTGACGGAGATTTTCCTCAGTTACACCAGACTTATTCCGGGATCGAACCTTCAAATTAGACCCTTGCCGACATCTTTACCGTATCCCTTTCCCATACATTATTCTGGCCTGAGCCGAAGATGACTAAAGGTTTTTAATACAATGCAATCAATGAATTAAACTTGGTTATCAATCCTTATATATATCCTAAACCTTCTAGAGAATCTTGTTAATCAATTTTGTAATGAACTCTGAAGTAGATAGGTGTATAATGAATAGCTAGTTGATTTTCTTTACAGACGTTTCAGATACATATGTAATACCAATTTACACTGAAACTCATTCATATGTCGTTCTTAAACGCAGAACGGGCTAAGTGGCATATTTTAAAAAAAGTTTGGCACAGCGTGATGACACTAAAAGTTTTCTATCTGTGGTATAAATTTCATTGTGATAACATCAAAATGCACAAAGATATACTGTAAAGCTTTACGTGCAAGTATATTACACCTCATGGTTGTCCGCAACTTGTAACTACTGAAAGGGTTGTGTACGAGTGGACGTGAGTATGTGTGAGAGAACGATGGATAGTAGTTGACTCGGCTGTGCATACGTCCACATAAAATAATAGGACTCTAGATTGGTTGCTAGTTCGTAACTGGGTCACGCCGATGGCACCAACTGATTCTGTTTTTTCTTCCCTCATTGGTAACAGCAATACGAAAACTAAACAGTAGCTTATAAGGATCGTATACTCGCTGTACCCAGTTACACTTATCTCTAGGATGGGGTACCCAGTCACACTTATCTCTAGGATTGTGCCCATAATCTGACTATAAAAGAACACATGTTTAGCTTCCTGTCATCAAGAAAGCATCGGGTTCACTGTGTTTCGGGCTATGTAGGTCCATCGCCATCTCCTAATAGCATCCAAGTATTACTTTCAACTAAGAAACAGATTTCAGGTTCTTTGTACCACAATGCTTAACTAAAAACTTAGTTGAACAATTCAGTTGCTAGTGCGCGCGGAGAGGTTTAAACACATGTATTCTATTTCTAAAAGTGATGGTTTAATCACCTCCTCAAGGTGATTCTAAAATTGCCAGTGCGCGCGCTGTCATATATAAGTATGTGTTTCATTTTATCAATTAAAAAATTATCCAGAAAAATGTTGTCAGTGCGCGCCTGGACTTACCATTGAGCACTTGTGATGTTCTAGTCGCAAACGCGGTTTGCGGCGTGAATGTTCAGAACCGACCGTATCTTAACTAATGTATGGGCTCACTTCCTATATGAAGATTTCCCTGAATATGTTGCTGCAGTTGGTGATGTTTCAGGTTCCAAGATTACTTCTTTACTGCTCCATATCGTGGCACAAATAAAAGCAATAATAAGATCCAACACAAAAGACAAAATACCACTTGCTCAAGAAAGCAGTTGATTACTTGTAGTATAAACAAAATAAGACTAAATAATAAACTTAGAGTACTAGACAAAATAACATTCATAACTAGCAGGGGTCTAATACTAACTAAAGGGTCAGTTCTACAATCGACCGCTAAACTTCTAGTCAGCGCTAAGTTGAGGCTAACTTTCGTTTTGCGTACTCTCATTGGCCAAAATCAGACTTGGCCTCCACTTAGCGCTGACTAGAAGTTTAGCGGTCGATTGTAGAACTGATCCTAAGTTGCACGAAGTATAAAATCCTGCACTTCATAACAAATGCTTGTTGCCGAGTCTTCATGTTGATGCTCACAGTAACATTGCAGAATATTGAGTTGCTCACCTAGTAATGATTAATTCCCGAGTCTCTGGGGTCGATCACAGCCAATATATTCTTTTGCTTTTAGGGAATGTTTCTGGACCATTCGGTGTTAGTCACAAAGGTGTTAGTCTTTTGTTAATCCTTCCCGTCACAGTTTGATATAGAAAAAAGGGTTGACAATTATGCTCCCTCAAAAATTTGTAAAAATCAGTGCTTCTTAGCACCGACAAAACTTTTATTATATCACAAGAGTTTTGTCTCGTCTCGTTTTCCATTTACATTTCTCCGCCTCGTCTCGTGGACAACACTAAGTACTAGTCTACATTGTCTGCGAATAATGCTCGTAGCACCGTCGCTAAATTACTCACGAAGTATTGGAATCTTTATCTTCTACTCAAAGGACTCTCTGTCATAAACTCAAGTTCTCTCGAATAGACTCTTGGCTCTTAGGTCAGACTGCTTTCAAGACTATACTTTGTCCAAGGCCTTATGGAGGGGGACCTTGAAGAATTAAAATGAACTGTGACAGGGCAGCCAATGAGAGGGACAAATATAGCGGTCATTGATTCTGTGAGTTGGGAAGCATCAGATAGAGTTCGGTTTTGTTGAAGCGGTGGAGGTGTGAGTGCCTTGTCCTTCAGCATTGTTGCCAAGTTTCGCGCAAATGAGCAACAACGACAATGCAGTTACAGTCTTCCACAGTGAGCTGAAACTCGACGCCTGAGGATTGTATTGTCGTATCTCCATAGGAATTCCTCAGGCATCGAACTCCCGAGCGTAGATGCGGCAACGTTGTAGCGTTCATTTCATGCTTTATCTTCACAACTCACGTAGTTTCTGGGGAAGCAGACTACAATTTTGTAAGAGGAAAACACGAAAAAACCTAACTTCTCTGATTGCGTCCGGAGATATTTTATAGCATATTGTCGCTCGTATAAAACCCACCTGCCATAAGCCTGTTAACCAATTATATATAGCTCAAGTACCGTGAGGTTAAAATTAAACTACCTAAGCCACAGTTGCCTAAGGGACTTAAAGAAAAAAGTTATACAACTCTCGCTCTTATTTCTGTACAACGCAAACAACATGAGTGTCGCGTGGATTGCATATTATGAGATATATTACTTGTAGATTTTATTAGCGTAATTCACGCGATTTTTAACAATAATTTTGTAACTCAAATGTAGGGCACTTTATTTAATTAGGGAAAAATTATAATAATGTTTTACTTTTTAAATAGTTTAAATCATGGTAGACGTAAGACATTTCTTTTTCCTTCTACCAGTAAGTTTCTATTTATTTACAACTTACCAGCAGGCCTATAAGAAAAACCAGTGTTATTTACAAGACGAAAAAGTTGTCTAATGGATTCATTTAAGCCTATTTCAGATATCAGCATCGTAACAGTACTTGCTAATTCATGGAACAAATGTTACTAAATATTAAAAGCGTGAACTATTATCGAGGATGAAGTGTTTGCTTGAAACTGGTAGTATATGTTACTGGCTATAAGAGAATACATTGTTATGCCAGTCTAAAGAACAAAGGACTTCAACAATATGCAGTCTTGTAAATAATATTACATGTAGAGCCAAGAGCTATTTGAAAATAATTCTTTGAACTAATATTTCGTATCTAATTTGTTCGATTGTGGTTTTGAATAGGACTAACATGTTTGCTAGATCACCTCGCGTTTGAGTATACACTTATACAATACTTCTGTGTTGCCTAAGGGTTTTGTAGCATGAAGTTTGTATTTAACAATGGCAAGGAAGAAACATAACACAGAATCAATACGCCACTTGTTAGTTGGAAAAGCAATATTTGAAAGAGGAGAGCAGTATTCAGACTTTTGTGAAATGAAAAGCCTTGAATATCATACTAAGAGTTGAAAAGCTCTGGATTTCCTTGAACCTGTATAGTTAGCCTGGTAGTCTGGTGGTTTTTCTTCAAATGTTAATGATACGTATAGCCACAAAATATTTTGAGAAATTTGTTTTTAGCTGAAGACTTGTATCGCTATGATATGTTTTACCCCGAACTGGTACATTTCGTCAAAATTACCGCACTAATACAGCTATTTTCGTACAATTTCCATTTCTGAAACCAAATGTCACGAGCATCATGCTGTTTGAATTAGAAACTAACTTCTGTGTCAAATGTTTTTTGTTTTTTTTTCAGTTTCTTTTATGTATATCGAACTCGTTGCAATTCGGATCTCTTACTCTTAGGAGTTGGGCATACATACTCTGGCAACCAGTTTACCTGGAGAATTTATTGGACACCAAGCGTGTAAATTCTGCAGCTGAATCTGGTTCCTCTTGTCCATATTCATCGGAGGATACAGGGAACGGAAGAAAGGGTCAACACCCACATGATGTTGACCACCTCAGAGAGGGAGAGAGAGAGAGAGATTTAGCGGTGGAGAAATTCAACTTGATTCCATGGGTTCAGTGTAGCGCACGAAAACTTGAGATCTCTCTTCGCCAATAATATTAGCAACAGCTGTCGCTTGTTTGAGTAGGAGGCGCTGCCCCCTGCACTCTTCGAAATCATATCCTTCTGTTAAGACCATACCTACGCAAGCTGTAAAACGACAAGAACAAGTGTTATTATACCATGAAAATAAAAAGAACAATGGTACAAGAGACACACAGTTGCTGTTACCTTATTGATTATAGAAAACATGAAGAACTTGATTTAGAAAAAGAAATAGGCTTGTAACTTTTGTCTAACATCCACATTGGAAGTTTTTGTAACTGAAAATAACGTTAATAAAAGATGGAAAGGGCTGTGTATGAGCGATTCGGTCTTTCGATTCTTTCTTAGAAGGTATTTTTAAGTTTTATACGTCATTCGCGAACTAGGAAATTCATGTCCTCGTTAAACTGTATTGTTTGTCTGACATTATGTACTGTATGACTCGTTCCACGGTACGATGAAAACTGTCTTAAAAGTTCGGTAGAACGCTGTGAACTGGAAGCAAATCGTTCCATTCGTATTTGTACACGAGGCTTTTTTTAAAAAAATAGTCTAGTGTGATTCATTCAGCGTTTCCAGGTATATTAGCACAAATCGAGTCCACTCTGTATGTAAAATCTACTTACTCGTATAATAAATAACTCGATAATGTTGAAGGTCTTTCATAAGTGATTTTTTTTTTCATTCATGGAGATCACTTTGGTCTGTCAGTTGATGTTATTTGTTTTAAAATCTTACGTCTTCTATTAATCCTATTAAAATTGCAGAACGATCGCACTAATTTGCACCAAAGAACTTTATGTTGTGGCCAACCATGGTTGTATGTACCTGTTGGTATAATATATATTTCTAAATCAATTCTGACTTTAAGGTCAAACAAAAAGCTTCTTGTGCTAAAAATTCGGGTACTGTGACGAGAAAGGCTGACCCATTACCAACATACGGACTAGCTCTAGTTTTAAGTGAATTCCAAACCACTCGTGTCCCCACTGGAGCCCGAACCAGATACCCCTTGATTACAATGCAGTGCGCATAAACACTCATTTATCCGTAACAGTTATAACAGTAGCTGTTAGTACAAATAGGTGTTAAAACTGATAATTCAAAAAGCAGTTCTAAAATAATTGTCTATAACTGGAGTTCTTTATTCCCAACTGTAATAGTGTAATATAAAAGCATAATTTTAGATTTACTTACGTGGTGCCTGTTGGATCTACAGTATTACATGTTACACAAGTTTCCAGATGCGTAAATCGTGTGCGAATGAGAGTGATAAACTCGTCAAATTTGCTCATAGTGATGTTAGGACATGTTAGAGCAGGGATTCCGCCAGGATTTTCAGTTTGGGGTGTGTAAAGTCAAAATTGGGAGGGTGTAAGTGAGTTTTGCCCAATTTTTAACGATTTTTGACCGTAAAAATTTTAAAGCTCGGGGAAATGTCGAGAATTCGGAGGTGACACCCACCACGGGGGAAGGGGAGGTCTGGCGGAATCATTGTGTTAGAGTAGTTCATACCTATCGAAACCTATTTTATGCAGTTATCGCAGGTTGAACCAACTAGTGGTTACGGAACATTACATATCAAGATACATTTATTTCAGGGGCGTATGAAAGGAGTCCGGGGGTTGCAAGACCCCGAAATTCAGTTTCATGCAGAATTAGTATAATTTAAGGCGTCTTTATTTGTAGTGTGTCCTTGAAATAACGGTACCTCCGGGTAACCAAGAGTTTAGCGCGCTGGCTTTTATTGTGCGTGGTGACGGTTTCAATTCACGCCGGCGGGGGTGTATTGAACGGAGTGGTTCGGAGCCTACTTTACCAAAAACTGTAGGTTCCGTCCTTAGGAACTCATCAGCCCGTTTAGGACGTTAATAAGAATTCAATTAATCAAACCCTAAAATAAGGGGTAAACTTCGGGAGGTGATTATTCACATCAAAACAAGAAAGAATTTCCTTTGAAGAAATTTCAAATCATGTATTTTAGAGCTACAAGCGCTTAAAGTTAAAGCATCCTCCTCATAAGTGATGTCATATTTCGACAGATAATGACGCAAACCGTCTCGGCTTAGTAAACCACAATCGAAGTTCCTACGCAAATCGAACTCTGAATAGACAGGTAACATAAGAATTTCATTGTCAAGGAATTAATGCCATTTAATAGGGCAATCATGGGAATCCCCTCTAAACTGCAGTCTTCAATCATAAACATTGCTTAAATAGATGTAGTGAGTACAACTTTGATTTTCATTTGCTAAGCCGACATCATTGGCTGTCGAGATATGACGTTATTTATGAATTTCTAATGTGATTTTAGAAAAGGAAAGTAATAAAAAAGTGCAATTCAAGAATTTAGTGCAGAAGTAGAGAATACAAAATTAGGACCACTGCAGAGTACATTTCTCGTCCCAACCATTTTTCTCTCGACTCGTTTCTGCGTTATCCACGTAGTAAGCGCGGTCGTTTCTCTCCACCAAGTACTCTGTTCCAGTGTAGCAAACCTGATTCATATTATGGCAGCAAAATTTTCCGGTTTTTGACAATCTTTTTGACCCTCTCTCTCAAATAGTCCCACTCGAAATGGTATCATTATAAAGTTATCAGACGTCAGCTTCGCAAAAACCATCAGAAACAAACATATAGTTACCAGATATTCGGTACTGAAGCCTAACTCGGCTCTATGGTAACTAAGACAATTAGCTACCACCGCCACCCCGTAGAACACCCATGCTGTCAGTTGTACGAGAAGTCGAACTTGACATATCAGACAATAAACCCGAAAACGAATTAAGATCCGAAGGACATACAATCTCCAAATGCTTACGAATCAAGACCAAAGAAGGAACAGCAAACTATATGATACGGGTACTAACACCAAATCAAATAACCATAGATCATCTTTTAAATTTGGAGCATTCGTATACAGGAAACGTTACAGAGTAGAGCCATCTCGCACCACGCCACCACTTCCATTAAGATGGTAAAATTGTCAGACCTACAATAATCATGATACCAAACATTGCCCAAACAATCCTAAATGTACCTATTCTTCTGGTCCTCATCAAACCCATCAGTGTAGCCAATGTGACGAACAGCATCCAATCTACTCCTATAAGTGCAATGACCGTCCTGAAGCTATCGTAGAAACACCTTACCTCACTATTCCTCTCCGACTTCCCTCAGTCACAACTCACCTCAAGTCTACCCTCACCTACTATTGAACAAATACTAGCATTTTTCACCCTCACATTTCAAAACATTCCGCACGAGATACCATTCTCAACTACATCCAGGAAGCAGCACCAGAAGTGTTTACGCCACCTGCAGATTATACGTAACGTCTACATGTACATGTCTACACTTTCTCCCTTCCATCATCATTCATAATCAATACTCATCTCTCATTCTCATTTTTGCAATGTACACATTAATGTTGCTCTAGAGGGCTCATTTGTCTATTCATAACCCCTAGTGCAGCCCCTAGGCAAGAAGGTTGAATCAATCATTGTTTTCAGTGTTTCCAGTATTGTGATGTTACTAGAGCACTTCATTTTCATACGTCATATCATCATCAGATTTTTCCCACCTCATAAGTATGATTATAAGCGTAAAGATTATAATATGCCAAACATAAGATTTGTTAGATAGTAGTTAAATAATAAAGATTAATAAATAGGAATACACCCCTTAGACCCTCTAACCGTTCCACTCACTTCCCGCACTACCGCGCAGAAAGGGCGCTAGTCACAAAAGTATCTAGCATTTCGGGGAAAAAAATCACACAGAGGATCAGATGTTTTTCCATGAATAAATAATTAATATACTTAACATATTTTCTTCTTTGGATCTTCAAGCTCTATTTAGGAAGACTTGTTTCGTGGGAGCTTGAAGCTCTTCTATACATTATTAAGCTCCTGTTTGGGTGTTACGAACATTGGCCGTAGCCCGACAAGCGTCAAGCAAATCCTTGTATTGGGGGCACGTCACTTTCCCAACGGAATATGCTATTTTAAATTTGCTCTACCGATTGTGTATCCTAAAGCCGAGTCTAATTTACAAGAAGAACCTACCGTGTGCTTTTATCTCCTTTCCATATCATAATTTAACGTGACGCCCATGGCAACATCTTTCACAAAAAGCAAAAAATTTCACCAAAATCGGTTCATCCCTAGCAGCACAGAATATGGGGCCAATATCGACCCAAAGCTGGGATAATACCGCCCAATATCGATCAACATTGGTCGATATCCTGTGCTGATAGGGATATATTGTAAATTTATGCCTGGAAAATAAGTAAAAAACATATATACACATCGAAGCTACCTCCTTCTCTTTTAAAGTCAATTAAAGAGAGAAAACAGTCTCAGGAAATAGTCGAATAGAGGTTTCTCGGCGACAGAACACGCTGAGTCTATATACTTCCCAAACTCTTCCTAGCCATCGCACTTTTCAAAAGCTTCAATAGCGAAATATAAAAACCAGAATCGTGGTGAATACGACGCATTATTATTCATGTTGAGAAAGTCAAGCCACAAATACTCGAATGCCACGCATCAAAGGGTAGAAGATGAGAGAACACTTTTTGGGGCTTCGTATTTTCCCGTGTTTGGGTAACGCTTTTATATATTTTGTTCACTACCGTTGGAAAACAATGAATGTCTTTGTTAAACCGCTAAGGGTGTTTTCTTCAGTGAAAATCTTCTTATGGAAAAATGAGTAACAGTAGCTCTTAACAGTTGAAATACATGTTTCTATAAATTTCTTTTCACTTCCAATTGTGCGAACTATATTCTATCATATTTGACCCAGGTTTCCGTCAACCCAGTAATTTCGAAAGTGTTACAATTTATTTCATTCAGAAGCTTCTCAATCTTAGTATTCAAGCCTTTAACGTTTTGACAGTATAATCTGATTTTTGCATTACTCATTGTCGGCGTTAGCACATAATTGATTCACCCTTGTACTGTTTCATTGCTTGAACTTCCTTGTCTAAATATACTACCTTCTGTGTCTTTAGTCACTATTTTATTTATTAGAGCAGATATATTTGAAGCGTTATCATTTTTAGCTATTGCCAGCTTTAACTAGTACATAAAAAGAGGAGTACCCTGAATACCCGTTTTTTATTTGCTCTCACTTGAGAGAACGAACATGTACGTTTCTCATACAATAATAATATGATTCTATCAGTTTAACATGATATAAAAGTTTTCGAGTTTCAGTCAAGTACACAGAAAAAAAAAATAACTATTCCCGGCTCGGTACCCAAATGTAAAAGCCAAATGTTTGGTTTTCAGCAATAAATAGAGAACCCCAACTGTAGTTTTAAGACACATGAGCTGAAATTATTTCTAGTACAACCCTTTAAAAATTCAAACTTCAGTATATTAATGTACTAAGACTGAATTTCAACTGACAGTTTAAATTGGCAGAGAAGTATTGTTTATCTCCTCTGTTATTTAAATCATCAGTTTGGAATGTTTGAATATTTTAGTAAAGTTTGAATCTTTATATGGATGTACTAAAAGTTGAAGTAGTAGGGCTTCTCTACGTATGTTGAAAATCAAACATTGGTCGACCTGAGCCAAAGAGCCAAAGAAAATAAATTAAATTCCAAATATTTGGCTGTTCACATTTGGTCGCCTGGTTTCATCAGTAGTCTAGTAAAGAGTTTTTGGATCAATCCGAAATGGCATACAGACATTTTGTGGACCTCGTGATGTCACAATTGTTTCTCGATAAAAACTTGGAAGTTACTCCCTGAACTACAATGCTATTCATTAGAAAAGTTCCAAAAACACTCAGTGAAATTTGCTTACGGTATGTTTTGTGAGTTGAAATTTTTGTTCTAATCTAGCACGTTGTTTCTTAGGATGAGACCTACTAACGATGTGGGATCCGAACCAACGGAGTAAAGGACTGGCAGAGAGAATTTGAACTCTGAGCGAACATTTCAGGACTAACATCTATGGTCTGGTCTATGAATGATGTCTCTTTTTCATCAGTCAAGTCAAGTTACTGGAAATTCCCATGCAGCTATAACTGGTAATAAGGAGAGTATAGAACCCTGTCTTAAGTTTTGCCCGCCTTGCAACAAGAAGGGAGAGCCACTGCATTAGATACTTAGCCAAACGTCATACACACTGTTGCCACATGCTATTACCTCACTGGGCTGCGTTGTACGAGAAAGCTGTCTTCGCTCCTGAAGAGCGTCAAAGAAACTTCTTTTTCCTCTCAGCTTGCGCTGAGTGAGGAGGAAAGTTGGCAACATCGTAACTGTCCTTACGTTTTCTCCATAAACTAAGCCTAGTTTCTTTCCTCTTGCGTCTTCACGCGGATCTATTCTTTCATTGTGTATACTTTAGGTTGCATGGTTTTGTTCAGGAATGTTTTTCAATATTTTAACAGTGGTCCTAGAAGTAATTTACATCTAAAATGATTTTCGATCGTTGGGTAAAATATACGTAATCATCATTTTAATTTAAACACAAGAAACACGATTTTTAACGTTCATTTAAACGTCACACTTTTCAGTGTGTAAATTTGAAATGAGCATACGGGCCTTTAAGGCTCTTTGAATTCAGTGAAATAAAGATATGCATAACACCTAGTTTCTCTTGTTACTAGAGATGTGAAAACGCAATCCTGTTTCGTTTCAAGGCCGAAACATGCCGTGGATAATCTTTTCTATTGCTGGTAATTATTTATTTCTTTGATTTGCAAATTTATGCTGAACTGCTCTCAACCGTATGTCAGAGGATTATGGATCTACGATAAGCTCAACTCCAGGGCGAAGGATTTGGAGGAAAGCGTCATAGGCTTATTATGTAGGCATTCACGTGGTTGGACATAAAGGAATCGAAGCTTCTCAACCTCGTCATACCTGAACGACATATCGACCGTTTTCTTTTACTTCACCGTGTGCAGAGATCTACAGCAGTATAATAAAAATAAGGAAATAAGAGAATTGCTTGCCCATTCTCTTATTATTAGTACAAGCCGCTTATGATGAACCTAGGTAAGAGACCAATTTACTATTACAACACAGTAGTCGTATCTGAAGGCAATGATAAATGGTGCTCAGTTCTTCCAGTGATGGCTACATTGTGACTCATTTGTTCAAATTGTACAAGTCACGACGTGGTATGCAAGTCACTTGCATTTTGAAAACTGAATATTTGTCATGTTGCGATACAATCGCCTCTATTGATTTATGCGTCTGCATAAAGCATATATGAGATTGCAAGAAAGGAGGGCCGAAGAGAAGGTGTATTATCGTGACTTCAAGTTGAAGTTCTACGTGCTGCTTCCAGCTCCATCCATTTCCTCTTTTTGATCCCATATGCTTAACTCAGCAACATCTGAGGGTGAAGGTCATGCTGAACAGAAGTTTGAAACGCAGTCTTTTAAAAATTTGACCTTCAGCTCCTAAAACACATGTTTTGCATGGTGGTAAGCTGGACTGAGAATGCACAATCTTTGTAGTGACCCCGGAGGTTCGTTTGTCCATGTGTGCTCTCTGTGCGTTTCTCTCTCTCTCCTTTGTGTGTGTGTGTGTATTACTTTAGCAGGTTTTTGTTTTTTGCCTAGCAATAATGCCTCTTAATGAATATGTAATAAGTAGAGCCCGGAAGTTTGCAAAATGCCTTTTCGTTTTCGTTGCAAATTATGAGCATATAAATAATAGGTAACCTTTTTACTCATCGGGGGAGTGTTTATAGAGGTTTTTCGTTTTGCCTTTTTTTTTTGCCTATTTTACATTCTGTTGCCTGTTTCTAAACACAATACCTTTTTCTGCCTTTTCGTGTATTTTAACCATTTATTTTTAATTTTTGGCATTAAACACAAACAAAAATATAGCAACGCTGCCTTTGTAGCCTTACGCTGTCTCCTAGCCGTGAAATCAGGGGTAGAAAATTGTGATTAGGGGTAATTCTTTAAGTATTTAAGCTGACCTCGTGTATCACCTCCCATTTACTGGTACCCTTCACTGCTTCAGTATTTTCTGAATCTCTGGTACAATTCTTGGCATTAAGACCTGTCACTGGCTGATGACCTGATAGCTTACGCATACTACGCTACGTTGCCAGAAGCAATAATAGAACTTGAGAAGAAAGGCGAGAAACTGGCGACAACGATGGATATTGTGTGAGAAACAATAAACAAACTGTTGGAAGTGTCAGAACAAATGTAAATCTGTAATGGGTGCAGATGAGGATCGAGAGTCAATTAAAAAAACGTATGCAGGGTACTTAAAGGTGAAAATTAAATTGTCGTTGATACGAACCCGTCAGTA
>JAGDQP010053119.1:0-13631 GCA_022664845.1 Lepisma saccharinum | reverse complement strand
GGGACAAGGCCTGACCGCTTTATTCACAAACTTTTTCGTCTGAAGAGCGCTCGTTGAGGGATGTTATGGCCAAGACTTATGATGAGCTAAAACAGAGCCTTTCTACAGAAAGCTCTGGCTAAGACCACAGATGCCTCTTCTGCGATAAAATGTAACTTCAAAAAGAAATAAGTTATGGGGAGCTCGTGTGATTCCAACCCTGGTTGGTTTACGATTCTTTCTGAATTGTTCTAGCCCGCAATATCAGTGAATGAAACATCCCGTATATTGTGTTTTATTCAGTGAAGTTTAAAAACAAGACGATTTGAAAATGAAAGAAATAAACGAAAAATTAAAACTTGGAAGATAGAAAATTCATATATTAAAAAGTGATAAATGTTATTTCAGTAATGAAAAGTTTTGTTTCCACACAATATCAAAGCAACACATCAACGAAAAAAAATTATCAACATTGTAATATAAAAAGAGTGACAAAACTCTCATTACTATATTAACACCTGAGTTATCGTAACAAGAGCGAGATGTTTTACAGACGTGACCAGTGGCGGATTAAGCTTCCTCGGTGCCCCTAGGCACAAATTTAATATGCGCCCTTTTAAAAAGAAAAATAGCATTTGCAGTATCTTTACAGGCTAATATAAAAATTAGTGAACATATTGAATTAAAAAGCGAAGGATAAAAATCAATATTTTGTGAGCCAGCGTTCTACCAATACGCCACGCTAGGCAGCTAGGATAAAAATCAATACTAAAAATATAGTACAAACAATTCATTTTCTGTATGTGGTATACCAAAAATTATGTAATGAATTGAGATATCAAATTGACCACTCGCCAGTCATAAATGAAGCTGCTTCCGTCTCACATTGGTTGCTGAAAATTCGTGTATAAGTTCTTCAAAGTTGATGTGTCCATCAGTCAAGAGGTCTGCTTCGACGTGGAGAATAGATAATTCGTTCAGTCTTTTATTTCACGCGATTGAACGGAGATAAATCTTCCGTCTGTTTAGAGCCGAAAACGAACGTTTAGGTGAACAGTTTGTTACAGCAGTACACAAAAATATTCTTAATGCAATGTTCACATTCGGAAACATAGACTGCCGCTTTCCTTTCCGTATTCCGGAATTCCAACATTTCGGAATTGCCAGTGTCGTGGTGGCACAATAGTAAAGCGCTTACTTCTTGCGCTTTGTTTTGTCTGTTCGATATCTGCTCGTGCCATGTAGGTTTTGTGGTGGACAAACACGGTGCGCGTGGGTTTTCTCTGTGCTATCCTGTTTCCTCCTACTTTCCCCATTCCACCAATCATCCCATCATCATCCATCCGACCTGAGCCAAATTTGCCTAAAGAGCTTACTAAAACCTACATTCAAATTCATAATTAGGAATCACGAAATTCCGACTTTCCGAAATTCCGGCATTTCAAAATTGCCAGTGCCGTGGTCGCACAATGGTAAAGCGCTTACTTCTGGCACTTGGTTTCGTCGGTTCGATACGTGCTCATGCCATGTAGGTTTGTGGTGGACAAACAACGTGTGCGTGGGTTTTCTCCGTGCTATCCTTTTCCCTCCAACTTTCCCATTCTAGCAATCATTCCATCATCATCCATCCGTCCTGAGCCAAAATTGCCTAATGTCTTTAGGCTATTGCAAATACCTACATTTAAATTCATAATTTGGAATCTCGAAGTTCCGACTTTCCGAAATTTCGGCATTTCGGAATTGCCAGTGCCGCAGTGGCTCAAAGGTAAAGAGCTCATCTCCTGTGCTTGGTGCCGTCGGTTCGATCCCTGCTCGTGCTATGTGGGTTTGTGGTGGAAAACATCAGGTGAGTGGGTTTCCTCGGGGTTCTCCAGTTTTCTCCCACTTTCATCATTCCACCAATCACTCCATCATCATCCATCCGGCATTAACCAAATTTGCCTAAAGGCCTTAGGCTAATGGTCTTAAAAATTAAATTCAAATTCATAATTTGTAATTCCCAAATTCCGACTTTCCGAAATTTCGACATTCCGACATTCCGGAATTCCGACTTTCCAGAATTCCGAAATTCCGGAATCGCAAAATTGGCATTCCGGTTCCGGAATTCTGATTTCCATTCCGGAATGTTCCGGAATTCCGAACACCCCTACTCTAGATACATAATGTATTGCCCATTGTGCAGAGAATGGAATTTTTCTGCGTGATCATGTAAGGGAAGCCCGCGACTTGTCAACTTCTTTACGACAGAAAAAACTCTTCTTAAGACATTGACCCAGTACGTAAGTTCCGTCTGAATATGTGATTGAAAATGGCTCTCTAAAGTCCCAAAAGATTTCCGCCTTGTTAAGAGTGCCAAGTCACAATATTTGTGTTCTTCAGAATTTTCGTGTGATGGTGGAATATTTTAAAGGTTTTTCCAGTCTGAAATGGCTTGAGTTGCGATCTTTGTCTTGCCCTTGAACAACCTACATTATGCACAATAAACGCCACTAGTGCTGCAAGAATATACCAAATAATTCCGTAAAGTTGATTCGCCATTTACAAGTTTACGAAAAACATACTTATTTTAAAATTTTGTCTTGCCTGCTATGAGTCTTTGCGATTTAGAAAAATCGTTTTCAGCATTCTGATTAATTCCACGTCTTAGAAGAATGTCAATTGTATACTCATTCAGACACCTCTCGGCAGGATCGTCACTAAATAAATTGGCACTATCATTGTCACAATCAGGAACTTCTACGACCTGAGGGGACACTACATCAGGAGCACCTTCTTCCTCCACCAAACACTTCAATTAATTGTCTGACTGTAAATAGTGTATAAGCAGGGCACACTTACGGGATTATCTCTGTTGTGGGTTTTCAGGATTTACTCTGTTACCACATACCACCAAAGATCAGGTAAAACCACAGTCTAATATATTTGTTGTTTGCACTGCGAAAAAAACGCAACAACGAATCGCAGACTGTCAATCTGTTGACCGCTAGGAGCTCTGTGATCGCTTTCCCGGTTTCTCTTGCACGTGTAGCTGTGTTAATTTGTTTTTTCATTGGTGAAGCCAATAGTTAATACTTGATTAAATCTTTTCCTAGCAGTTGGTAGTTAAAATATTGATATTCAGTTCATAATTGCTTGTAATTTGAGTGTCCTCTTTTGTCCCGTTCTTTTATGTCTAAATTTATGAAATGTCCTGTTTTCTTGTTTCATAAATATGGTCACCTTAAGTTACACAGGGCAAAATTGAAGGAAAAAGGGGAAGAGGAAAAAGAAGTTTTATAATACTGACGGGTGTGAGGAGAAAAACGAGTTACCAGCAGATGAAGAAGCACGCATAGGATGGGGAGAACTGAGGACTCATGCAGACCAAGTAAACTTGTTCTATGACAGAACCAGCAAAGAAAGAGAAATTAATGCTGTAATAAATAAAATGTGAATGATAGATCCATTCTAACCTTTAAATGATTATTTTCGATGTTCTAAATTTGAAATAGAACTTTATTCTTTATAATTTGCAGGAAAGGATAGTAGTATCACATGCTTTCTACGGTATTTTATCAAGTTATACGATTATAAGAGAAATGATAATTTTGGTCTCACAGTAAGAAGAAATTCAATTGAAATTGATCTGATATCAAGAACTGAAGCTGCTTTTTTTTTATTGTGAAATCAAGATTTCGCGTTGGTCTTTGTTATCGACTTGATATTAAACCCCAATCGACAGGCGGCAATTCTAACGGAAGCAATAGTACTTGCTGATAACACAAGCAAAGGAGTCTTGAAAAGATAGGGTAGCTAACTTTACATTATTGTACTAGCACATTGCTATGTTTATACTCACATACTAAATAAAGACCACAGGAAAATAACGTGATTTGTCCATTTTTTGTGAAATTGAGATAAGAGTGCCATATGTTTGCTCTTTGAAGGTCCATTTTAACAAATTATCATGCAAGGACAGAAGTGCATAGTCCGTCTATTACAAGCAAATCTTTATTTGATGTGCAGGTATAGGTACCCAGCAAGCCAAATGCCGACCCCGACCAACTAGTAGTAGGGGAAAGGTCGGCGGGATCCATAAGTGGCGTTTGGTCATCGGGCCATTTTCCGGGACGCCGTCAGTGTCCTCGGACCATCTTCTGGGCCGCCTTCGGGGTCTGCATAGAGTCGTAAACCCGCCCGCCGACGTCGTCTTCTCGTCGGGATTTTTCAAAAACCGACGTCGGCGGGCGGATTTGAGGCGGCCGACGTCGTCGCCTGGCTTGCTGGACAATGTTGATTATGGACTTCTAAAACGCTCTCCTGTAAAATCAAGAAAATGGACAGAGCACGTTCTTGCCCTGTGATCTTCATAATAGAGTGTTTCAATGTGCCTAGTGCATGGCTCGAAATGGACCGGAGCAAACAGGAACGCAGTTCCGGTTCGTGAATATCTGGGAACTTCCTGTTCCGTCTCGTCAATATGGTAATCATAGACAAAAAGGGACAGATGCATGTTAACGAATGTAAAGCGTTCCGTTTCGTGAAAATTTCCATTTCGAGCCCTGGCCTAGTGTTAATATGTTTAGTTACATATACAGTAGGTTTATATCACTAGGATATGCATCCAACGATTAATTATCAATAAGTAAACTAGCTTAAACTTTGCGCGATAGCCCATATAGGGTGTTATGTTGCTAGGCAATTTTCGTTTAAGGAGTGCCACAAGTCAGTGCAATCAATCCGAATCGGAGTCAATTTAGAGTATAGTCTTGTACGGTGTGGAAATATGTACTGTACAAAAGAGTGATGAAAGAAAATTGGAAGCCTTCAAAATGTGGATGTGGAGAAGACTGAAACAAATCAGCTAAACACACTGGATACGCAAGGAGGAAATGCTGAAGAGAGCAGGTAAAAAGAGAAAAACACACTGGAGACAATAAAAGAAAAGAAAAAGAAAGTGGTTAGGACATCGGTCATGCAAGATTTTTAGACTTTTAAACATGAAGTTGAAGATATGGTTGATGGGAAATAGGATGTAGAAGAAAAGGGGAAGCACTTCTTGACAGTATTATGGAAAATATATCGTCCGCTAAGACAGAAAGAAGGACGAAACTTCAGGACCAATGGAGAGGGCTTCACTTGACTTGAAGTACCTACTTCTTTCTTTCGACAGGATACTATTGATGACGATGATGATGATTGTGGTGGTCTGCAATTACATTTAGCAGCAGTTAAACATCTTTAAAACATCTCAAACTGCATAACAGCAGAAGAAGATATTCATGTGACGCTGTTTGAATCTTCCTTGGCCTTAATTGCCACTAGTGCCAGACAGCGTAATAACTACCTATGCTTTAAATTTCTAGTAGGTCGGTCTGTGGTTCTGACCGCATGGAAGGAAAGGACATAGAGAACATAGATTCTCAATCATTCCTTCTTCACTACTTTTCTTCACTAAAAGAAACAGAAGCTATTGATTTCTGTCAACATATAACACATACACTCAGAGAGAAAGAGAGAGAGAGAGAAAAAAAAGAAAGAAAGAGAGATTAATACAGATAATTTGACTACCAACATTTAAGACAGGTAAGACAAGATTGATTAGATATTGTACGAAGTGAACTCTACGAAAGTACGATTAAGAATGAATTCGAAATATGGGTCTAAAAGAGAACAGAAGAATCATCTAGACACAAGAGCTCAATAATGTGCAATTACCGGAGAGTTAAGGTGAAAGAAGAGCAACTATGAAAATGAAGAATTGACAAAATATTTTCAACTTCGTTTATGTAGAATTGTATACTAAATTGAAGAGAAAAGAGGAGGAGGAAGAAAACTAACTCGGTCCATAGACAATGTGAGGAAAGAAAAATCGTGCAGTGAGATAAAAAGGAAAGAGGAAATCCAGGGCAAATAGAAAAAGCTAGATCTTTCGCTATAAGATGCTAATACCGAGCGGCCGTAGCTCAGCTGACATAACATTGATTTCGCATTCGAGAGATCTTGGGTTCGATACCAGCGGCCGACTATGCTGCCTGAGGTTTCTCCACGATTTTTTCTGTCACACAAGACAAATATCAGGATAGTACCTTCAACTTAGACCCTGGGCGACTCCTCGCATCTTTTACCCTACCCTATCGTGTTTTGAGTCATAAATGACTGAAAAAAAACCATAAATAAATTCAATTTCAAAATAAAACGCTAACAATGATTATTAGTCTGATATGCAAAAGTTGTAGACTCAGAATTTCGGATTGTACTATTTGCTTTCTTCCCTTTGTACCCTTTAGAACAGTGATTATCAACCTTTTCAAGCCCGGGATTCATCTCGAAAGCTATTCAACTTCACGGGACCAATAAGTGAAACACTTTTTAGAAAGTAACGATGTTATTTCAAAAACTAAATTACACTAAATAAACAGATGCAAAAATTTGAAAAGAAAGGTTTTATATGCGATGAACTAGTGTACTTTTGCATAAGTAGATGTATGTTGGGCTCAATGGCTGTTTACTTCAGTTGCAAATCTGACAAAGAGACCGTCAATGAGATCATATCAAAACCTACCCTGAAATTTTGCTAGGAGAATCTACGTCTTATAGAGAGGTAATATAAAAAACAGAGGTTTCATTTGGATCAAACGTGAAATTTCCGATCTATAGCTTCCTAACAGGAGTTACACAAGAAGTTCACTTTAAATACGCCAAAAAAAAACAAACCTGATTTTGAATGCGAATCTCTATATTTTGGACTGCTCATATTAACTGCAAGGTAGCAAAATAGCTGGTATATTGGTCGAAGTGTACAAAAAGAGTACTTTCTATCATTCAATCAACTGAAGTCACCTCTGCGTCACTTTCGTCCTGGAATGAATCACTACTTGGTTGAACCGTCATCTCACACACTGCAACACTCCTTGCCAGTGACGTATTTAAGGGGTCTGAACCCCCGAAATTTATTTTTTTGTAAAATAGGCAAAATGACATGAATTTTACCCAAAAAATCTGAATTTCGGGGGTCCAGACCCCCTAAATACGTGCCTGGCGATGAATGCTGCGTTTTGAGAGATGATTCCAAAAAAGCTGGCCAAAAGTAAAAAAAAAAAAGTAACTAGTTAGCGATTTTTTCATGTTGGATTGGCTATAGTATATCTGTAATGGCCAGAAATTACTTATGAAAGTGTTTATTTCCTTTTACCTGTCCAAGAATAGGAGTCGCAAAGCTACCTTTGTTTGATTGACGTCGATTGTGTTACTGAGACAGTAAACGACGCACGTGTTGAAAGTTGTATCAAAACTTTAGATTGAAGCAGATCATAATAAAAAAAAAAAAATGGAATCAACGTCTCAAGGTACGTAGAATATAAAAACAATTTACGAAATAATAATTTATAAAAAGATAGGCCTAAATTATTAGTGAAACAATAACTGTTCTTAATTTTTATTAATTGGTAATCTTTAAAATACGATATGTTATTATAAAAAAGTTATGTTGTTCCGTTTTGTTCCGCTGTCAGGCTTATTTTAAGTTATAGTCAACGTATTTTCTTCAATATAAAAACAAATAGCTGCCCAAAGTTGTTCTTTTTTAAATTGATTTTTGACATAAAATTTAGATTATTAGAGTAAACGACTAAATGAAAAGGGAAAGATGCCTCATGCAATGTTGTTTTTCATAAATTTAACCTCAAAAGAAGAGAAGTTGGAAAACATGTAATAAGTGTGTATTTGTGTGTGTGTGTGTGTGTGTGTGTGTGTGTGTGTGTGTGTGTGCGTGCTTGATATATACATAGAGAGGGAGAGGGAGAGGCGCGCCTTGGCGGGCAATTCAAACTCCTTGAATTAACAAATTGTTATTTTCAACGTCGAAAAGAAAAATATTTCTATATTGAAAATTATTAACAAATAAATAAATTAATAATAATTGATTTTAATAATTATTGAATGAATAAATTAATAATTGATTTTGCTTTATTAATATCACTGTAAAATATCAGCAATATTAGTATTATTTTTTTATCATAATTTCGTTATGATATAACAAAGCATTTACAAATATATTTGTTAATTATTACTCAATTTACATACACTCTAAATTCGAGTCAGGAATAATTTTTTTTACAACAAACAACGTAATATTTCATTAAAAAAAATATTATCATTTAAGTATACGCTAAAATGTTAAAATGTTGTTAAGGGGGTTAAATTTTGCAACTCTGACTTCAGATTCGTAATCAGCGACCCAAAAAAACATTAAAATGATATGCATCTTGATTGTAACATGATATACAGGCTGTTTCACGAATATTGGTTGTCAATAGGGGATGAAGGGGGTTATATTTTGCAACTTTGACTTCAGATTCGTAATCGGGGGACCCCCCCCCCAAAAAAAAATGAGTACAGATTTTGAGATCATTTACTTGAGGTTTTTTTTTTACTTTTGGCCAGCTTTTTTGGAATCGGCCGCATCGTGCGCTACAACTCAGCAGTGATGCATTCCAGGTCAAAAGTGAAGCAGAGGTGAGTTCTGTTGATTGAATCATAAAAGGTACATTTTTTGTACACTTCTACCAATTTCCCA
Organism: Lepisma saccharinum; assembly: GCA_022664845.1. Classification (NCBI taxonomy): domain Eukaryota; kingdom Metazoa; phylum Arthropoda; class Insecta; order Zygentoma; family Lepismatidae; genus Lepisma; species Lepisma saccharinum. Next base: position 5,095 of record JAGDQP010053119.1, on the reverse strand, counting down.
GCTCCTATCTCGGTACCTGGCAGTTAATATGGGCAGCTAATGTCTGTATATTACCTCTCTATAGATCGTAGATTCTCCTAGAAAAATTTCAGGGTATTTTTTGATATAATCTCATTGACGGTCTCTGTGAGCATGCATCAAGTCTAGTTCTGCAATACTTGGTTTTCATTTTAATCGAAGAGGAAATTGGAAAATCCCTTGCTTCTCGCACATACGCGCCTGAGCCATGGGGAAAAAGGGGTCACTTGCCCCCCAACTTCCCAGACTGGGGGGGAGCAAACATATCATTTTGCCCCCTATTTTCGGGGCAGCAAACAATATCCAAAAAGTCTGCCTTCCACGGAAAACTACCTCTGTAATAATTTGTTTATTGGCGATTCATATTAAACTATTTTTTACTGAAACAAGTTAGTCTAGAATTTTTGACAAAAAGTCTAATTGCGGCTTCTTAACCTATGACACTGCGATTACAGCGCCACCTACATGGTATATGGTACTGAGAACACCATAGTATCTCCTTTCCAGGTGAAATACTTTGATCTAATGTATGTTTGTGGTAACATGCATAGTTTTTGACATATTGGCACCTGTCATTATAACGTGTTGCAATAACTTCACGAAACATTTTTTTATCGATTACTACGCCATCTAGAAGGAATCTACGAAAATGGATCCTCTAGAAGTTTATTTTTACATGTAGAATCCGAATTTGCAATTGAAACTAGGTGTTGCCATTGCCATTTGGAAAAACTGAAGTTACCCTCGTTTTAACCGATTACAACGTCAGCTACATCAGCACAGACAATACCATATAGTGTCTCCCTATCAGGTGAACAACTTTGAATAGGGATATGTTTGTTGTAGTATGCGTAGTTTCCAAGATATTCTGGACCATTTGGTGATCCTAGTTTGTCACTGAGACTTATGGTGACGGCGCTGTCACTTAATACGTAAAAACGTTACCGTGCCATTCTATAAGGCTTCAGAAGCCTAAAAGAGCAGATAAATATAGTTAATCTACTTTATTTAGGCTCGAGAATGGCACCGATGGCCCGTCTTTTGAGTGATTTGTTTTAAGCAAACGGAAAAAGATATTTTTCAATCATTGTTCGTCCCTATACTTACGTTAAAATATTTTATAGACAAATTTTAGATGAGTTTTTTAGAAATTTAATCAGGGGTGGATACAGAAGGGGGCGCAGAATATTCTGGGTGTCTGTTGTGGTTTGCTTTTTAATATTTCTCAGCTTCCACTATTGAAACTTGTATAAAACGGAAAGCGTTGGGTCCGATTTTTTCCCCCATTTTGGACAGATTTCCACTTAATACAAAGTTGAAAATAAATACTGTGACTACAGTAAGATAGATAGAAATGGGTTTGTCATTTAGCTATATATTTGGTTTGGAACTCCGAAAAACGATATTCCACATTCTGCACACACACATACACGTAAATTATTTTGTATTTTATGTTCACGGCAGAAAACACTTAATATTCTCACAGCACTAAAATACAACGACGAAAACACTTAATACAAATTCAAGAGAGAACTTTCCCTGTTCCACCAGTAGTCTTCCTTCCCGGGTAAGGTGCTCAAGGGGGTTCGTCTTCTCTTAAACTTCATACGAACAGCAACCATGATTTCTGTAGACCACAAATACAAATAAAAATTGAAGCTATTTTTATCCTCAAAGCCAATGACACGAAGAATGATGATGATTATTATTAAACATTCACTTAACCTTTATTGGGCAATTTTGCCCCTCTCCACTTTTTATATGTGCTCTCGCACAAATGTGAAGTAGTTAATTGAGTGAACAACATTAATGTTTTATACGAAAGTTCTAGATATCACCTCTTAATGATAATTGAAAGGTCGTACGAAATTAGATAAATATATTTAGAGCCGTTTTCGTAGATCTTGAATTTCAATATTTGTTCTACTTTTCGTTCCATGTGTACGTCACTTAGGCTCAAATATTTGAATATGAATTTTTATTTATGGTCTTTAGGCATATAAGGCAAAAATATTTACTAGTGTAGCCCATTCCTTCTAATCATAAGGACCGGAGATCTATATAATGAGAAGACAATCTTATAATTCAGAATTACTTTTATTTTATAAAATGAAATTCAAATTGAATTTTAAAATTTGGAATAAGAAATCACATAATGTCTTTAACTCTTGTATAAACATGCCAAATATCATGATGGTTATTTCAAGATTTGTTGGTGTTTAATTCCTTACCTAGTCATGTATTGCAGTGATGAACTTGAGTTGGGACGCACAATTAGATAGATGGATGATCAACGTGTGTATTAGAGTTTGTACTAACGTGTATTAACGTGTATATGAGAGTGTATTATAGTTTTGTAAGCAAACTTAAATGTTTTCAGGTATTTGAAACTATTAAAATTAAAATTCTGAAGATATTCGGAATAACATACTACACAGTGAGATTCATGTGCCTTTAATTCTTGTGAATGACAATTTATTCATATCGATAGTAATTAATAATACTGTTTTGATGAAGGTACAAGGTAATTTATTAGATGCTGAGTAGATCACTAAATAAAAAGTTTGGCCACTCCCAGTGTAGACTTGTGCTACCAGGATCTTGATTAGGTACTACTGCTCTGTTACGTATCGTGTTGCGTCACCATTCCGTTTGCACCGACTCAACTATTGTACCGTGGTATATCTTCATAAGGCGATTCCCGGTTGACAATATAAACTGACTGTAAATGCGTTTACTGGAAGTCCATACCAAAATTGTGCATATATTTAAATTTTAAAAGGGAAACAGTCTTGTATTTTAAAAATAGGTTGGTCTCTGAAGCCGTAAAACGCGAGGTACGTACATAATTTTTTGTTCCCTGAGTTTATTTTCATATTGTTCCATCATCTTTCAAATTTTGTTACAAACACTCTTTCCATGTGGGTTTTTATGGTACTTTTATAAGAGCAACAAGTCTAACTTTTATCAAAAATATTGTAAAAACTATCATCTTTTTTTAATTTTTATTCCTATACAACGAGAACTTCTTTAACTCTGTTCCAAATTAACTACAAAGTGTATTTCTACGACATGTATGTAAGTTTACTGATATTGCGCGCGTATATCTTGACTTCTACCACAAAACTTTAAAAAAATATTATCTGAAACATACGTGCAAGTTCCTAAAAGAAATACGTGTCTAACGAATTTTGTCATAGAAAAACGTAAATAAAATCTTGGTAGTCATTGTGAAATCCGTGTTCGATTTGACGTGTGATGCATAACATCCTCAAATTACTCATTGTGCAATTGTATCGACAAATTACGAATGTTAACACATTATGAATAAATACGGGGTGATTCATGACTCCCTGACCCCATTTGAAACAACCATAACATATGAATGAGAACCCATTTTTTTAAAAAGGTGTTATCTATATAAAAGAGAAAATCAAACAAAAAGTTTCTTTTTCTTATCTTGCAATTGTACATTGTGTCCAGCCCTTTTGACATGACACATCCAGTAGGTTATGTTATTCAACCTCAGCCCCAGAAGAATGTTAGATTCAATTTCTATGATTGAGTCAACTATTCTGTTTCAGCAACAGCAAGAAAGACGTCTTAACACATGTCGTAAAGAAACAAAAATACTATGTAACTTATTCTACATAGTTCTTGCATATATACAAGTAGGGCTACGTTATATTGTTCTTGAAATCACTCATTCTTTGCAGTCATAGGCAAAATCAAACTTATGTAATGAGATCTACACCAGGTGCGCCATCAGCCACAAACTATAGGGGGGTACAGAAAATTTAGGGGGCAAGGGTCACAATATATTATTTTACCTTCAATTTACATACATAAAAGTGGATTTTCAGCTGAGTACAAGAAATTTTTTAGGAGCTGGGTCCCTCCTAACACCTCCTTTGCTTCGGGCTGATGTACACTAATATTCATAGAAAATGTCCGTTTCAAATTAACGTTCCATAACTTATCCTTGGAACAATACTGGAAGATGCTTCAAGTTTCGAGACAAAATTTCCATCAATCAACTTTTATGAATATGAGTGTACGAAAACAAATTTTGAGTGACTTTGTCTAAATATTGGTGTGGTGCACAAAAGCTTAGTGGTAGAGCGCTCACCACTGTGTGTGGGTTCCTTAGTTCGATCCCGGCTCGTCCCATGTGAGCTTTGTGGTGGACAAACATCGTTTGCGTCAGTTTTCTAGGGGTTCTCTCGTTGCCTCCCATTTTCTAATTCCACCAATTCTTCTATCATCATCCATCCGGCCTGAGCCAAATTTGCCTAAAGATCTTAAATAAATTTCAAGTTTAATTTAATTTCTAAATTTCTAGATATATGTCACATTTTAAAACAACTGATTACCCAAAATGAAATCATTCATTTTTTTCTTTTCTGAAATGCGTCAAGGAATTATGAATCGCCATTCTTTTTTGAAGGAACTGGTCCACAGTTTGTTCTCGCCAGAATGTGTATCCATCTGTAAGGCCATTACTTCAACACACAAGGTGCTGAAAATGCTGTGTTGGTAATAAATGTGTTGTGTCAAAATGTACCTACACTGCAAAAAATAGCTGTGTTAATTCAACACAATTCGGTGTCCCAGCGTGACTACCACTTTTATGTATTTAATCAACACAACACACGGTGTTGATTTCGGTACTGGAGAAAAAAAAGTCACAGGTGCAGTGAGATTTGAACATGGGTTGCTCAGTTAGAAGTCGAGCGTCTTCCCGACTTGGCTAAATCGTCAGACAGAAAATGCACTAGATGCAAACGATATTTAGTGAACAACATTAGAATTAAATGACTACACCATAGATTTAAACAGTGTATGGGTTCAAATATATGTTGCTGAGACCCCAAAACAAACTAATTTACTTGCATGTCTTATCCCACGGTTTAATCACTTCCTATTTGTCAATTGAGAACCAGAATTCCCATTCATTGAGAATATTCTATTTCTATGAAAGCAAGCAACATGGCGACAGCCAAACACTTCAGCAGCATTACTGCTTTCTTATCGTAACAACATGTCAAATGCTGCGCTTGCTTTCATAGAAATGGAA
>JAGDQP010053117.1:3511-13631 GCA_022664845.1 Lepisma saccharinum | reverse complement strand
GTCGGCCATTTTGAATCCAAAATGGCGACTTTTTCAAATTTTTAAAAAGTTTTCTTAATTTGCTATCAATGATGTAGTTTCATACCAAATTTCACTGTTCTATCTTTAGTCGTTTAGGCAGTGTATTCTTTGAAATTTTAGGTTTGGCGGCCATTTTAAATCCAAGATGGTGACCTTTTCAAAATGTCGGAATTTTTCCTTTATCTACTTGTCATCCTCTACCTGCATACCAAATTTCATGTTTCTAGCTTACTCCAAACACCCTAAACAATATGATGAGTGAGTGAGTGAGTGAGTGAGTCAGTTAGCCTAAAATGTGCAATTTCAGTTGTCCACAACTAGAACATAGTTTGAGATACGAATATGAAATTTTGTACATCTGCGCATATTTACCATATCTCCTTAACGGCAAAAGCTCATATTCCTATCTTTAACATCTTTTTTCTTACGGGGCCCCCAAATCGTCGATTTTGCCATAAACTCTTGTTCCTGTATAACATGCTTCTGGCAGTGCTGACGTTTTCTGACGTGAAGAACTTGGCTCATGCACTGCTGTGCATGTTGATTCCCGCCGAATTAATTAGAGCGGGAGGAATGGAACTAACCAAGGAACTACATAAATTGATGGAGAAAGGAGGAGCTTCCAAAGGAATGGAAAACTTCAATAATTGTTCCGATTTACAAAAACGGCGACAAATCGGACTGTAACAATTACCGCGGAATCTCGTTACTTCCAGCCTGTTACAAGGTATTAAGTAATATTCTGTTAACATGCCTAAGTGTATACGTAGGTGAGATAATTGGAGATCACCAATGTGGATTTAGAAGAACTAGATCCATGTTGGAGCAGATTTTCGCCTTGAGACAAATTTTGGAGAAGAAATGGGAATACAATGGGACGGTTAACCAGCTATTCATTGATTTTAAGAAAGCATATGATTCTGTCAAAAGGGAAAAGTTTTACAGTATCCTGATACGATTTGGAATTCCGAAAAGAATGGTTAAACTAGTGAAGATGTATCTCAGCGTCCCCATAAGCATAGTACGGATAGGTAATGATATGTCAGATAATTTCAAGATTCGCAAAAGATTGAAACAAGGCGATGGCTTGTCACCACTACTGTTTAACTTCGCGTTAGAATATGCGATTTTAAAAATTAAAGGGGACAAAAAGGGACTATCATTGAATGGTTTGAATCAACTGTTCGTATACGCGGATGATGTAGGTTTAATAGGGGACAATGTAGATGCAGTACAAGCAACACCGATGTCTTAGTTGAAGCGTGCTATGAGACATGTAAACATAGAGAAAACAAAATACATGATAACAAGCCGAAACACAGGGAATGAAGTAAATAAAAACATAAGAGTTAGGGAGGTCATAGAGAAAGTAAACAAATTTAAATACTTTGGAGCAAGGAAAAATGAGGTAACGGAAGAAATAAAAAGTCCCTTAGTAGCAGGCAACGCATGTTTCTATTCAGTCCAGAGATTTTTAACATCGCGTTTAATATCAAGGAAAATTAAATTGAAAATATACAGAACGGTTATTCTGCCGGTAATACTTTACGATTGCGAAAGTTGGAGTAGTACCCTAGCAGATGAACGTAATTTACGTGTGATTGAAAATAAAGTTTTGAGAAAGACATACGGGCCGAAACGGGACGAGATGACTGGAGAATGGAGAAGACTGCATAATGAACTACACGGACTGTACAATTCACCAGATGTTGTAAAAATAGTGAAATCGCGACGACTAAATTGGACAGGGCAGGCCACGTAGCTTGGATGGGAGAAAAACGAAGATTACATTCTATCCCGGTTGGAAGGCCGGATGAAAAGAGACCACTGGGAAGACCAAGATGTCGTTGGAAGGACAATATTAGAAGTGATCTTCGAGAGGTATGTGTTCGTGTTGAAAACTGACTTGATGTTGCCCACGATTGAATCCAATGGCGAACGTTTGTTACTACGGCGATGAACTTGCGAGTTCCATAAGCCATACAGTTAGTTAGTCAAATAATAAATCTTACAACAGACAATAAAATTCAGAAGTCAACCTCAACCTGGTTCTCCTCAGTCTCATTAGTCGGGAAAATCCAAGAGACACTGTTGTCTGTAACACTTATGGGTTTCCAGATCATACTGCGGAGCATTTTATGGTTAATTTATTGCTTACATTGTATTGTACCGGTACTATGGAACATTGTATGGTATATTTATTGGGTAACATAATAATGCATTGCGGCCAAAAGCTATTGCTTTAAAGATTTTTTAGTTCAAGCAATGTTTAAAAACTTTGTTCAAAGAAAGTTTCTCAAGGTAAGATAAATTTCGAGTAGTGAGAATATATTTTAGTTTATTTTTCTTATACAGTGTTATACAAAATTCGGTACGGTAAACAAAATTGACTAAAATCATTGTCATAACAAAATAATTGGAAAACAATAATCTAACCTATACATTTGAATCAAAAGCAGCTTAGCCAATTTTATCCTCTAAATTACATCCAAATGCTTTATTAATCTTCTGGGGTTTTCTACTTTTACGAAATATCAAAATTACGTTTCCATCATGCTATGGTTTTCAAGGGTAATTAAGCACTTGGGTTACATAAATACTATGCCAACTGGAGGCTATCATAATATATGCCAAATAAAGAAAAATGCGCAAAATTGCGTACACTTGGTCTGTTCTATAAATTCCCGAAATAATAAAATAAACTTACTATTACTATTTTACCTGTTAGTTATTTTAGTGCTATCTGCTTCATGCAGCTTTTCATAGAACGGAATCACCGTTGTTTTTCAAGTCATTCTCGAATCTACTTCTCTAGCGCGTTAAGGACCATCTGCGACTGGGATTTTAAGTTACTAATGTTTTCAAATTGGTGTTACTTAAGCACTTTTTCAAGTCGTGCAATTATAATAAAAATAAAAGTTAAGGTGAGAATATTGTGATGCTTTTCTGAATGTCTTGTCTCTGCTTTATTGTCCTAGCAATCCCCCTACAATCCCCCTAGCAATAAAAACATGCAATCCCCCTTCTTCTAACTTGAAGAATGGTTTATCATGCACCTCATGAAGTGGTCTATGCAAATACTGCCTGTGCTAATTTAACTAATTTTCTCTGTTACCCTAGTTCTGTTGACAAAATCAAAAGAACAACATTGTTGTGATTACTTTCGCTCTTGTGTTATTGTTCTGTAACCGCATTTCTACATTGTGATTTTGTAACTACGCTTCATAATAGTGGAAGAAAGGCAAAATCCAATAACACACCCAGCTGTGTTACCTGTGTTGGTATAATGCGTGTAACATTTAAAGAAACAAAATACTGCCTGAATTTCGCAGACGAAGAAGATGAGTCGTTGTAGATAAATATAGTAATAAAGGTAAACAATATCTAGAATCGAAAATTAATATAACTATGGATTTAAGCCTGGAAACAGATTTCTGTATAACGAGTTGTTCTGATGAAACTGCTTGAGTAATATCTTATGTTAAAAGCGTGACGCTCTGATTGTGAGGTCTAAGGCGTTAAGTAAGGGTACAGAAAGCCCTTGGTTCGAATGCTGGTTTGGGCATATCTGTTAGAGACTTTAGAAACTTAACAGCTTATACAATCGGGACGTTCCGAAGCCAATAGTAGCTAAAATTGTCCATTTTAAAATCTAATATTGAGCGTAACGTGACCAATGCTTCCAGAGCAAAAGCCCTACAACTGTTTCTTTTCCTAGAAGTTATTTAACACATATTAAGGGTAACCCTGGTCATTTAGGTTGCATGACACTCGAATTGTGATGGATTAATATCGCAACTTTAACACCATACTGTATTTAAAACCGCGCAACACCGGTTCTGTGTTGAAACTCTGCCACAGCAACTGTGTAGAGCCTTAATACCGAACCCTTTGAGTTAACGTAACACGCAATTGTGGTAGTCATCTGGAGACCACTTGTTTGTGTTAAAATTGAGTTGAATTAATACTGGTAGTTTTTGTTGTGTAGAAGGCACGAAAATGAATGATTACTACATTCTTTTGTTTAACCCTCTCGATCTGGAATAGTTTAATATTAAATTGTAAAGTGCATTTATTCTAAATCAATGTGTAGGGAGGAAGCATAGCTCCGCCGATCTTAATCTGAAGCTAATGAAAGTGTAATGAAATATGGTAATGTTACAACTTGATATCTTGTGGTCACGTGTACAGCCTACACACTGAACAATAATGCTTTTCCGCCTATATCCTTTACATGTTTTCAATCTGAGCTACATAGCACAGAAAATACATTATTTTGTCCTCCAAAAACCGTGTTTACTCGCCTTTCTGTTAAAGTAGAATTCATTTACGAACTGATTTCAAAACAAGTTCTATTTTTCATTAAAGGAAAAATAAGTTCTAGCTCCATTAAGGGAAATATTTACTCTTCTATCTCTCTCCTTTCTTTCTATCTTTTTTTTCTCTCTCTTTCTTTCTCTCTTTCCTTCTTTCCTTCTTTCTTTCTCTCTTACTTTCTTTCTGATTCTGTTAAAATGTTAGAAGGGCAATGCTTTTGACTCATCCATATATATAAAAACAGAAGCCCTGACTAACATATCAACGCCCAGGCCAAATGATTTAAGCTGGAAACATACAATTTATACAGCACATATATTTCATGACGTAAGGTACCACTAAGAAAGGATTTTTGGAAATTCGGTTTGGAAATGGGTGAAACGGGGTTGCAACTATCTAATATGCAATGCTCATATCTCGGATACCTTAAGTCTACAAACAAGAAACTTGGTATTTACACTTTCCTTTCAAAATAATTAGACACGTGTTTTAGCGGGTTTTTTTATATTGGCCCTAGAAGGAGAGAAAACAGGGTATTTTTTTAATATAACTATACTGACTAACATATCAACGTCCAGGTCCTACGCCTTCAACTAGAAACTTAAAATTTATGTCTAATCTGGCTATAACTAATCTATTTCACTGATGTTCGGTAAGGAAGCAAACAAAGGACATTTTTCGAAAGTAGAAATGAAAAAGTTATTTCTTTTGTTAAAAAAAGAGAGAAAAACGTCACTCCCTAAGGTGGGATTGAACCCGAAACCCTTAATATAGCTGTCAAGTGATCCACTACACCATTTTTTTCATTTCTTTGACTTCTATTTCGATGTTACAAGCAGGTTACACTGATGATACATACTATTATATACAAAAGTCATATGGAAAAACAACGAACCTTCGTAAATCACCAAATAACCAATCATCCCCTACCCCTATCTAGACTAGTGCAAAACCAGTACTTACATTGTTTACAGACTTAAAAACAAGGTGCGATCAGATACATTTCAGCTATAGGTTTTAAAAAATTAGCAACACGTGCCTTCAGGTAATTACTCTCTAAAATGTGGTAGTAACCTAACAAATAAGCAGTGTACATTACAGAATATTTTTCAGTCCCAGGAGTTAGAGTATAGTCCAAAGTATGTCCAACAAGCCACACTACAGCATTTTATTTAGTGGATGGGAAGTATTTAAAGTCCGGATAACGAATCAAAGAACCAACTGTTAACAATTGCGTGGAGGTTCTACAAATTTGGGCTATCGAACTTACAAGAACCTTTCAGATATCACGTATTTTAACACACTCCGGTATTTTGTGTTCTATAGTTTCCACCTGATCGCAACCTTCACAAATTGCAGACACCTGAAAACCTAGATGTTTTTTTCTTTTTTGGATACAACTAATCGTAGTTTCAAGAGGTCTCGAATCATGCTGTAAATACTGATATAATTGTTTAACTGACAAAGCTTGTAAATCTACATTGCGGGCCAGCGCATAAGCGATTTCAATCAAGATAATGATACAATATTCATTTTTTCTCAGATCAGGAGGAATATTTATAGGCAGAAGCCAGGGGACAGCAAAATCACATTGATTGAGGTAATACCTAAAATAAATCTCCAACATTGAATTTTCATAAAGGAACAGAATTTGAATCAGGCGGTGCAAAACAAACTTCTCGCCTGTAACCAAACGTCCATGAACTGGATTCCTCCTTCATCCCGGGGCAGTATCAAAGTAGAGTACGCCAGCCTTAACACTTGTTGGTGCCACAAAAAAATAAAAGCAGACTTTGAACATTTTTAATGAACCATCGAGGGGGTAACAATATTTGTGTTCTACACCAAATTTACGAGAGCACAAACGTATATAGAAATTCCCTTCTTGCGTAAAAAAAATAATTTTCGTTTCTTATTATGGCTCAAAGGGAAACACACTTTTGGTATACTTGCATGTAAGTCTTATTGACCATCTCATCACGGTCCCGATCTCACCAGATTCACAAAATCCTTACGCCGCTGCCCGTCTTGAAGTAGCGGTCATATGCGGTATCCGCTTGTGGCTACAAACTCATGATCTGCGTCTTGTCCTGATTGAGCTTTGCTTCCGTTCGTTGTGCAACAGTCTCGAGAACGCATTGTATACCTGGTAACTCCAGCAGGGATTTAAGTAAACCGTCATGTCGTCCAGATACGATTGGACCGTCAGGGCTAAAGTGTGCTGGGGCCCTTGCTTTAAAATGTGATCAACACGAAAAATTAACGGCGCCACCGCAAGACTGTAAGTGGGCTGAGGAGGACTATGTACTTTTGAGGACTATCAAACTGGAGTTCTGTATGAGGACTATGCACTTTTTTTTAATAGGCTGTCTTACAAAATAAGTGATATAAGTACAAAAACTCTTCTGGGTAAAAGGAAGAGTGACGCAAGAATTTTACTCACAAAAGAAGTTATATTCATTTTACGAGTGACTTTCTTTGTGTCACTATGGAGGATACTAATTCTCTTAATTTTATTACAAAGGAAACACTTTCGCCATAGTGACACAATGAAAGTCACTCGCAAAATGGATATCACTTCTTTTGTGAGTAGAATTATTGCGTTACTCCTCCCTTTACGACGAAGGTTTTTTTGTACTGATTAGAAAAATCACTACAAAATGTTGTACAGTCTGGTTTATAACGTAATATTAGATTTTTTCCATTTTAAGAAAGTTAGTAGAAAAGTTTGCAGTTAATACTATGTTGTTTCTTTTATTGTAGATGGAAAATATCACATGCTTCCATCGGGAGAACTGATGATCAGTGATGTAACAGCAAGTGATAAATATAGGACCTACAAGTGCCGAACATACCATCAACTAACGGGTGACACAGTCGTCAGTCTTGGTGTTGGGAAAGTGGATGTAAATGGTACGTAGATCGTAATGGTTCTTATTGTCTGTAGCTCAGGGTTGTGATATGGATACTGTTGTAAATGATTCTGGTTTGTATTAGTAAAGATCTAACGAGGATAAATCGTAGTGGACGTGTAGAATCTAGTAAACATGTAGAATTACATGGAACACAATTAATCGTTTCTGCTAATGATACCAACTCTATGCTAGAGGAATAATTTGAATTAGTCATTTGGAAAAATGTTTTAGGTAGTCCGGGTCTATTTCGATCAAGGAGCCATTTCGATCAGAGGGGGGGGGGGTCAAAAACAGCTCAATACAATCACGATTGTAACATTTTCTTGTCTTCACTATATCGACAGAACCACCATTGGGGGAAACATCTCTTACAACTCATGATGTACTGACCTGTGTTCTCTTTTGATCGATATATACACAAGAGTCTCGTTAACCGGATCGCGATTAATCGAATGTCTGATTAATCGAATCCTGACGCAATAAAAAATAAAATTTTGATTTTAGTATTTTGCAATACAAAATTTTATTTATATTCTTAATTATGAAAGAATTATCTAAAAAATCCTTGAAATGTTCAGTAAGAATATAGTATCGTAATTATATTCTAGTACTACATTATTACATTATAATACTAGGTCTATGTTTAAAAAAATGTTTAGTTTAGCTTAAAATATAGCTGTTATTTTAACATGTAGTGCAGTACTAACCTACAGTATGTAAATCACTATGTTTCCGGTTTAACCGAATTTTCGTTTACCGAATCCTTGGTCCCATCAAATTCGATTAAACGAGGTTTTGGTGTAACTCCATCTGATTGAATTAGGTCCATGTTATCCTATCCCCACAATTTTCTTAAGTTTGAGCTTTGTATAAATGTAATTTACTCATGTAAATAAACACCCCTTCACAAAATTTATCGGACAAATTATGTTTCAAAAGATTGATACTGCTTTCTGTACGCGTAGTTTGTTAGCGTCCATACAATTCATTTTATCTTATCTTATCTGTACGTGTAGTCAGAGGCGGCGTTAAGTGAGCGCGGGGCCTAGGGCAATAATGAGCCCGCGGGGCCAAAGTACAAGTAAAAATCGCTGAGCGCCGAAATGTTACATCTAAAGCCGATAAAGCAGTAAGCAACTTCCCCCTAAATGCTTCCTCTCACTTCTTCCTTTCATTCCTAACCCTAAATTTATTACTAAATATTCTCTTTTTTAATGAACAACGGTTTCTTATGAAAAAAAAATCCGACATAATTTATTTAAAGAAAGTACAATATATTTTAAAAACTGCATTGCTAATTACAAGTGCTTCTTTATTCATTTCCATTTCACATTACATTTCGCATGGAAACTATACAAACTAGTTTATTTGTAAACTTTTTTAAAAAAAAAATAAACTTTTATATCATTGAGTAAGAAAAATATCAACTCGGAACGCGGGGCCTCCCTAAGCGCGGGGCCTGGGGCGGTTGCCACCCCCAAACGCCGCCTCTGCGTGTAGTCATGGGTTTAATTCACGCCGGGGTCTATTAAATGCAGTGGTTGGGAGCCCACTTTACCAAAAACTGTAGGTCTCGTCCATAGAAGCTCACCAGCTCGTTTGGGACGTTAACAACCATTCAATTCATAATACTGATATAATTTTTACGAATGTTCTCATATTTTGTGTTTCTTTAGTTTAACAAAAACAATTTGTTCTAAATTTTCTGAAAAAGCTTAATACTAGAGATATGGCCTCCTCGAAATGACTAATTCAATCGTGGTATTATTTTTCAAGTGTAATACTAAAAGAGTTTTATTCATCAACAATGGGTACTTTCTGATTAACTGTGTGGAAGAAGAAGTAGTTATTTGAGGAGCTGGCTGTAAAAGGATACTCTTTGAATTTTTTACGAAATGAAATAGTATTTCTTTTAACCATCCCAAAAATAAATTAATATTGTTATTAAATAATAATTCGAGATTGTAACAGTGAAAAGCATCAACAAATAGATCTGAAACTTGTGTCTTTCCTGCGTAGAAATATACAACGAATTCAACAATATCGTGAGTTATACTAAAAGCATCACTGAACTTCCGGTTTTCTATAGAAGTAGTACGTATATTCGAATGATGGTGATCATGTGTGTTCCGCCCGGAGCCAGGTGTATGAACCGAAAGTCACTGGGTCAGGGTCGTCTTAATGTATGGGGAAAGTGGCCAATCGCCAGAGGTCCCCAACCTAACACGAGCCTAGGGACCAACCATTTAAATATAAATACTTCTTGCACGCGTATCTTTTCTAATTCCTTAATATCATCATATTTTATTCAAATTTTTAAAAAAGTATTGTACGTCAGTTCTTTATCACTTACCAGCAATGACCATTGCTCAGTGATAACTGGTAAGATATGTTAGAATTTCAGAAGATGCATACAAGTAGACCTTTAAAAGATTGTGCAACGAATTATTATATTTAGTCGGGAGTCAATGAGATCCAACGTGCATCACCATCCTAATCCATGGGCATATTTTTTTCTAATTATTTTAAAGATCTAAATAAAATTTATAGAGATGTTCCCAAAAAATATAACTGGTTTTATAATGAAGGCCGATTTTGGTCGAAAATTGGTCAAAAGTATATATTTTTTGCAATATATTTCAATGAGCCCCCACCTACACCCCCTGATCGTTCGAGATCAACCTTTTCCTTATACCTTGTGGTCCAAATGAAACTGGTAGCGATGTTCCCAAAATTTAAAACTGGTTTTAGACCATAATAACCATTTTTGTTCGAAAATTGGCCAAAATTCTATTTTTCACAATTATTTTCTATGAGCCCCAACGTACATCCCTGATCATTCGGGACCATTTTTCCTTATATTTTAT
>JAGDQP010053116.1:0-13631 GCA_022664845.1 Lepisma saccharinum | reverse complement strand
TAAACACGGCCCGTGGTTTGGAATAGGGTGAATGGTGACTCATCCGACCATACCACACGTTTCCAGTCGTCAACGGTCCAAGTTGCATGGTCGCGGCCATTTGCGGCGTGCTAAAGCGTTCTGGTCCCTGATGAGAGGTTTGGCCCGTGCAACACGACCGCGTAAGTTCATGTCATGTAATTCGCGGCGGACTGTGATTGTCGAAACAGGTTGGGGGAGGTGCTTATTGAGTTCCTCCGTCACTTGCGCCGCAGTGGCACGACGGTTCCGCGTGACAATGCGCTTTAATACCCGGCGTGCTCTGTCACTGATGCTTTTCTTCCGCCCACTGTTCCGCTTCCCCGATGTGATTTCTTCCAGCCACTGCACACTCCTGTTCCACGACCCCTGACGTAGTATGGAGACCGACCTAACACACCACCACCAGCAGTCCGGCGCTGCGGTCGCCACGACACCACTGCCAACCCATACACCTGACGTGTTGCCAACTACAGGTGTTTCCATTATTCTGATAAGCATCTGTATATATATTGTCATTTCATTTTTCATAAAACATCAAACATGTAACGTTAGTAGTTCACCGTGAGATCACCAAATTCAAAATCAACCGATATCATAAGTGCAAAATATATCGTATTTCAACCACAATTAAAAGTAACGAATACACAGCTGAAATGGTGTTCTCAAGAGATTATTACAAATACTTCATTTGGTTCATGTTCAGAAATTGGAAAGGCATTTCGCAGATGCTGAAATTAGTAGGGATCTATCTATCTCTACTAATTATGTCCAGATAATCTTATGCCAGTGATAAGTCAGACTTTCTCGCTGCAGGCGCCAACCAGTACTTTGAATCTGTTGTCCATAACTCGACGTTAATACGCTGCTCAAATTTTTTATGATATATTACACAAAATGCAACTTTAGAACAATAGTAACTGAAAACCACAACTTCAAATACCTGTAAATGACACTTACAACATTGAAAAACAAAACAAAAAACCGAGGATAGAATTCCGGATAGTGTTAGATCATGTTTGCACAAATTTGCGCGAGATCGACGCCGCAATGTCTAAAGGTGCGAGACAAGACGTTTTCATTCGGAAGTCATCTGAGAAGTGTAATGGTTGCTAGTGTGAGGTGGAATGTTAAATGAAAGTGAAAATGACGGAAGCCCACCATCTGTCTCAACCCGAGGCGTGGAGACCCATATGTCAGTCGGAAGCTGAACGATCACAGGAAGCTATTGTCCATGTGTTTCGTGTAGCATCGTTTAAAATGTGCACGAAATGGTAATAAACCTATTATTAGGTATGTGAAGTTTGTAAAATCAGTTGAAGTAATCGGAATTTAAATCAGACTAGAACTGAGTGAATGTTTTGTGCACATTGTTAGAGCTTGTAGCAATTTTGTGAACGTTGATTTAGCTCGCAAATTGAGAAATTGTTCGGGCATTTATGAAGTTCACCCAAATGGTTAAGTAAGCAGAATAAAACGTTAATTAAATAGGAAGCAATCCAGGCATGCGCGTGTGATCGTGTGCGCAAATGAGCACAAAATATGCACTAAATTGCGGAATGGTTTTCAGTTTGATTATTTGAGCTCATTTGGCCAATTTCGTCTGGCAACCCGGATACATATTTTTTCAAGAAATATTTTTGCCTATTTGGCATTAATTGTTAAGAATGTATTTAACATTACTGACTTGTAAACATTATTTTCTGATTACTTACCTGAATAGAGCAATTTTGCGTCATTATATAATGTTTTTGTTTTAAAATTTTGCTCTTAAGTTAACCCTACACAAATTAGCAGAAAGAATGCACTAACTAATTTACTGATTTACTTATTCTCTTCATTCTGATTAATTGAACGTGTCAACCCATGTAAAGATGCACGAACAACTTGTATTTCTTTATGTCTGGGCTAAAGTAAGCAGTCACAAAATCTTAAGTTTTGTACACACATGAACATTAACACACATTGTACGATTCAAAGAATAGTTACAGTTGCAAACGATAAGATTTTCAATTATAGAATGATCTTAAAATTGAGCAAATCATTGAAAACATATGAGAGTTGATTCTACAACAAACTGAAGCAAGAACGGGCTAAGGGACCCATGCTATGTTTTAGAAAACTATCGAGAAAAATGTAAACTACGATTGAGACAAACGCATTCCCCTATACAGGGTAACGAAATGTATTCCTAAACATTTGACGGGACACAATCAAGAATTTCAAAAGAATAAAGAATTTTTTACATGTTCTTGAGAACTCCGGGATTCAGACGTTGATGTTATATATTTCAAATAGTTTTGACTTAGTAGTGGAATAAGTGTCAAATGGGTTACGTTAGGCATACAGTACTAAAGTGCACTTTTAGATTCAACACCTAGTGTCGAGAAGAATCTGAAGTCCAGCACTCAATGTTACTTATTACCAAAGGCTCATCTTCCTCAGTCTAGAAGCTAACATGCTCTAGTTCGAAGATGATTACGCGATAACAGATGAACAAATAAGACAATCAATATAAGTTTCAAACAACAACATCATATGAAATTTTAATGTTTCGTCTACAAACACACTCATAAGATAATTTACATATTGATACGTGTAAGACAAAACAGTTTTGTAAAAATGCGTATGAAATGACAGGGGTGCTAAAATAAACTTTAGTGTTATACAAAAGGAAGTTATTTCTAACTAAAGTAACACAATATTTTCATTTCTTCGCTGGAACTATAGTTCCAGTTTTCAGTATCTGCAACTTCCATTCAAAGTTACAGCCACACCTCGGTGTCTGATTAGAAAAAATACTTACCATAAACACATTTTCATAACAACTCACCAAGATATTCTAATGAGTACATATAATCAGGTATAATATAAGAAAATGCAAATTGAAATGTGTATTACTTCGGGTCCGGATCGCAAACAGTCTAATCGACTCCACTCCATCTGCAGAACTTTGTACTGCATCACTTCCAATTGTGTGAATTGTTGCAGATAACTCATAACGTTGCAATCGAACCGGCACTCTTCTCACATCGTTTGATCTTCTTCGTCCATTACTCACTGCTTGGGATATCTCCTAGTGTCTATCAACCGAAGGCCAAACATTTATCAAATCCGATAACGTTCTTTCTAATTGTTCTTCATTCAGCTAGAGTACCTCAGGTTTACAGGAGCAGTATTATGCCACCAACGTCATTCATAGGCTATAACTCAAAACAACACTTGGTGTAAAACACTATAACAAACATGTTTACGATAAAAGTTCATATGGATAATTGATTTCACATATTTGGGGAATCAGTGGCCTGTAGAAAATACATGTAAGGGGGGAGAGGGGTAAGAAAATCGCTCGAACAGTTGTCCTGAGATAGGTGGTCTGTTATTAGTAACTATTGTCCTGTGATAGCCAAAACACATAGCACAAGCTTTAACTGCTGGCATGTTTTTACTGTCAGTCTGGAAAACACCCACCATGCTAACAATAGGTTAGTGTAACTATCCATACATACTAAAAAAATTCAAACCATTCCAGATACCGAAATCGAAATTTCACTTTAGCAGGTGGCCAAGCTAAAAAGTAATTCTTCTGAGGTTTATGTTTCATGGAAACACTTTATTTACACCACAATATGAAGTCTTTTATTTCCTGACCAATATTTGACCAGCATACCAGACTGCATTTAAATGTATTATTTTTTAGCACCAATAAGATGCTCTTGTATTAGTTGTATTTTTTTTCTTAATTTTTGAGGAATTACTACTCGAAAGGTCAACATTACGCCACCTTCTTCTTCCGTTAACTGGAACATCTGTGCATAGTAGGCTCTTAATTCTGGCGAGTCCATCGCTTAAGCTATGTTGTTGGACCTTTCTTCAAGTATCCATTTCACAACTTGTTGCAAGAGAAATCTTCCAGGTTAGCTGGCTTCTTAACAGTGGTTGTTACCCAATCAAAGACACATATTCGTCAGTCACTTGACTAATTCGTGTTTCTCCTTCCAGTGGGATTCTAGATAGACTATCAGCCAGATCTCTAAATCATCTTATTTTTATAGGATGAAGAAACAATGCCAACCTCTCAAGCCTAGGGTGTAAGAAGCGGTGCAGCGGTGTAAGAAATTTCCGTCTCGACTAAATTTTAAAACTCCTTTCCAAAATAAACATATGAAAATTTATCACAAATATTGCAGCCTGACCATGTTGTTCGAACCGTGCCTATGAATGTTCTGCTTTTGATAATGTGGGTGAGGCACAACTCACCGTTCTTACTGATCGCTCAAGTTATTCTGGAATGCAGCGCCAGTACCATACGTGTTAACATAAGTAATAATAACTACTTCAGTATCTGCGTTAAAATGATGTAAATCTTGGGCGGTTCAGAGTCGCTTCGGCGTCTTTAATTTCTGAAGAATGATGTTCTGTGAATTCCTAAGTGTTCTTCTTTAATAATTAATAGAGTTTTGGAATTTTTTAAGATAGCCTAGGAACATACCGGCGATACAATACTACATTTCCCAAAACGAATTCAGTTGAGTGCCACTCTGTGGCTACGGACACACTAAAATAAGTTTCAACGTTTCGGCAGCAACATTAATATCTTCGTCAATAATCTAAAACCTCAGTAACGTTATTGTTCTCTCGTGGACGGTCACAAATGGTGTAAGTAGTCCGTGCATTTTACTAGCACGATGATACCTAGTTTTTATAGATTAATATGCTTGTTGTGAACAGCTCTCCTCAACTGAAATGGGACCTCAGAAACCTTAAGAAATATTGCCACAGCAAGTTTCCTTACAGAAATATGTACTTTCAGCTCCACAATGCGTTTTGTTAAGTGACCCGTAAATACATCTGCATACTCATTTAGTAGCTGCTCTACCCTAAAAAGTCTAGAACCTCGAATAACAGCTATATTATTTTCTGTCATTTATATTGACTGAGATGACATGTTGTACTGCTGGTAAGCTCAGAAGACTTCTAGCCAACTTATTGCCATTATGGATCTACGAAAAGTTTTTCCGACTATTACCAAACACAGACTTCAGAATATGTTATTAATGTCTACTTTTACTTTTATTTCATACAAGGCTTCTACTTGAGAATTTGTAGCGCCCCTTAATTTAGTCAATGATCTCTGTAAGGTTAGATGATTAAAATAGTATACGTACATATCCTGATCAGCCACTGAAAGTGAGGCACCTGAATCCCTCTCAAAGACTATTCATACATTTTCGTATAGCAATTGTTTGTTGAAAGTCCATTAACATCAGTTTATCTCATAACCAATATCATATTTTTCCACCCTGAGGAAAAGAACGATAATATCTGGAACACTACCATTAGTCAGGAAAATAATCTCCATCGGACTTCGCAACACTCGACCACCTGTCAACCAGTTATTCAATCCCTCGTTCGAAGAAGTCACCAGTTTCGAAGTCATAGAACTGGTCCAGTATTCGTTGCATGTGTTCCTCATTCTGCGACTCAGAGACTCAGCCTTGGAACATGCAGTCTGCTTCCTTCATTAGTCGCTGGTCGGATGGCGTCATTGCAGCTGTCGTCTCACATACGACATTACTTTTAGGATAGTCTGATATTTATTCGATGTGTACAGCTATGTTCCAGTTGGTTTTTCAATTGTAATTAACTTTAAACTTCTTTCTAAACAATGTTATTCTAGCACAGTTCTCTCTGGAATCATTCAAGAAAAGCTCATATTGATTGAATATTGTTTTATATTTTATACATTACTTCCCTTATTTTGTTATATGCCTGCTTACTTGAATTGATAAGATCCTTCATGATTGCTGAGAACGACTTATAATAGCATTTCATCACACTGCATCGTGCTTCTACACATCAACGAACATATTTCGCTAGCTTTGCATTTCGTACAAGTGTTAAACTCTTGAAATGTTTTTAATAAAACTCATTATCCTCTCTATTCCTAATACAACTGCTCCATATGAAATAATGTCGACTTAGAGCTAGGATCAGTGTCAAATCAGTTAGGTTAGACATACAGTATTTAAGTAATATTTTAAGTATCTGAGCTCCAGCCTTCAATATTACTCATGGCGAAAGGCTATTTGACTCTTACTAATCTGGAAATCAACCTGTCGTAATTCGGAAACGATTATGTGAAAAGCGATGAACAAATAAAATAATCAATTATAGAAACAGCAAGATAAGAAGGTTTACTGCTTCGTCTACAAACAAATTTATAACACAGTTTAAATATAGATACCCCTAAGACAATATAGTTCCATGAAAATCGCTATGAAGTGGTAGAGTCGCTAAACTACATGTTAGTATTATGCTAAAGACAAACTACTTAAAAGAAAGTTGTGATGTCACTCGCATCCTCCGAGATGCGCATTGCCTTTTATAAATACATTCGGTCACTTATGTAAGTCCCAAGTCATTTATATAATCTCATCTTTCGGATTTCTCAAACTTTTCTGTAATAATAATCAGTATGAAAAACCCTTCGGAGTAAAGGGAAGAGTGACGCAAGAATTGTACTCAAAAGAAGTGATATTCATTTTGCGAGTGATTTTGTTTGTGTCACTATGGCGGAAATGTTTCCTTTGTAATAAAATTAAGAAATTTAGCATCCATTGAAACACAAAGAAAATCACTCGCAAAATGGATATAACTTCTTTTGTGAGTAGTAACCTTTACCTCGAAGAGCTTTTATACAGATATCACTTGTTTTGTAAGGATGCCTATTAAAAATGCACAGTCTTCATAAAAAAGGTCGATTGTGGACTATAGACTCTGAATCCCGAAAACGGTAACTCCTATAAAAAATAAACATTTTTCATCCCAAGCTGGGCCCCGCAATTCATCCCCAAAATCTACTAGTACCAACCATTTGGGGCTAAAACAAAAACACAGACAGAATGACATTAGCCATTTTCTATCGTTGTGAAAAATCTGTGATTCGGCTACAAAAGTCGTAACTTTTGTATCCCTTCAGCGATGTTGACGTGTGATACACCGTTTTAAAGTTACTTAAGCGTAGAATACGATTCCGCAAGTTTTAGCCGGGTATATGGTCTGGAATGAGTGCTATCATCAGAAATGTGATTTTTTTTTCGCGCCGCTCTAGGGGATCCCCGGGAGGTCCTTTTTTTTATGTATCTTAGTATGGTAAAGAGCTTTTCAAATTCAAGCTCAAGCATCAAAATCGGGCTTATAGTTACTATGTATGAAGGTCTGGCATACGAAATTATTTATTCAAAAGTGTTAATCTAAATTTTATTTTGAATGAAATAGCATAAGCCAAAGACTTTATATATCTCAAGAAACAATATCTAAAGGGCATTTAAATATAATAATAATGACTTCATTTGTACTTTGAAATATATCTAGTTTTACAATGAGGTCTATGTTCAGAGAGACGAACAAGTACGAATATTGACGAAAAATGTATATAAACAGTTGTTGCTCAATGTATCGACGCTTATTCTAGGGCTTCGGCCAAACTGTTCCCTTGAACAAGGAGGCTGGTATAAAGAGATTCTCGTTATTTCTTTTGTCTCTTTTCATGGTTCTTAACACATTTTTATTAACTCGCTTTCTTGTCTGTCTGTTCGGTACAAGTTAACTCGCTTTCTTGTTTGTGTGTTCGGTACAAATTTTGCAATCTATTTTAAACTCACTTTCCACCATCCGATTTGTTTGAAATTTTGTAAACATTTTTTTACTTCCGATGGCAATCGGCATATTCAATCATTAGATATACAACAAAATAATCCAGTTAAATGTAGTTAATTAATTAAAATAATTCAGAATTATCCTTAAATGCACGCAACACACCAACTATTTTGTGAAATTTGGGTTGCCTATCTCGCAGCGAGTTTAATATTCATCTATTATACATAAAAATAATTCATAAATGATTTTTTTTTTAAAAACAAGGTTTACGAAGATGGACTAAAAAGCAAAAATAATAAATTGAATTAATCTTATGAATCTGAAAATAAAAGCGTGGGTGCTCTTGCTTACCTTATCATAAAATCATATCTAAGAGCACCCACGGTTTTATTTTCCGATTCATAAGATTAATTCAATTTATTAGTTTTTACTTTGTAGTCCATCTTAAAAATGCGTGTTTTTTAAATTATTTTTTCCCTTTGTTCACACACAGTACTATACATATGTAGCCTTACATTTCAAATATTAGTTTGCTACTACCTTCATATACACTGTAGTAATTTTTTAATGTGTTTTCGGGTTCTTCAGTCCATACTAATAAATCTTGCCTTACAGCTCAAACTCAAATCCTATACCCATAGCCGAAATAATAGTAAAATTAAACATCCTCGTAAGAGAATACATACGAGTACGTTCGGACACGTTACAAGGGTAACTAAACTTTATTACCTTATTTTCTTGGATTTATAGTTCTAGTTTCCAGTGGCTGCAGCTTCCATTCATCGTTACAATATTCAAAGATTAAGGACGTAGTATTTGAACAATTAAAACACTGTTATAAGTTATAAAATATATTTAGCATTAAATATTTTACCAAAACATATTTTTCTAGTTTACTGCTACTAAATATCATGTCACTTCTTTCCAGTGTATGATGGAATGCATTAGAAACTTCATCGCAAAGAAAGTTAAATGTCACGTACCATGGATGATAATTCCAGGAACTCCGGAATGCAGTAATTATACCACGTTTTCACGTTTCGTGTCTCAACATCAACATGCACTGTGGAACTTACATAAAATCTGCTATTGTAAACGGCCATGTCAAATGAAAAAGTTCTTGATAACGGACATTAATGATAATCCAAGTTTTGCTGAGTATGATTATCCAGTTGGTGTTGCTTCTATAAAAATGACGACAAATCTCATTGAGCATTTGGAAGAAGTGTTGGCTTATGATGGATCTCAATTCTTATCCGATGTTGGAGGATCACTTGGTTTCTTGTTAGGAATATCCGTACTTAATTTTCTTGATCTTGTTTTCCTTGTACTTGAGCGAGTCAAATCCTTTTTAACTCGGAATATGTATGATAAGCACAGTCGACACTAAACTAGACCCCTCACAAAAACCGATACTATAATATATTGAAGATTACATTGTGGCCTGCGTGGCATTCAAGGGAGGTAATACGCGTGTTGGTGGGTATGTGTGCCACAGTTGCTGTGCAAGACGTGGTTCCTGCCAGATCCATTTTCCTAGTGTACATCATGAATTGAAGAAAGTAATAAAAGAATAGATTCATTGCATTTGGGCGGTCAAAACAAGACAGTGTTTAGGAGTTAGCGCAATTCGCTGGTTTATACCATACTACAGTTAAATGTGTGCTGGTAACGGAAGGAAACGCTGGTGATGCCCAGCAGCATGCGAACTGTAGTCAGGAACAGTGCTCTCAGACAGGAACTGCCGAGGAATGTCCCGTATTCTGCCCCCCAATTGTTTCGTCACGACGCAACAATAATGCCAATTCATGCCTCAGTTTCAGAACATATGCTACACAGCAAACTTCCTATCTTGTGAAGAATAGTTCCAAAAATGGCTAATACTGAATGGACAAGTGAAAATGGACAAACAAACCTAACTCCCCTAATCAAAAATCACTAGTGGATATAGTGAACAATTTCCGTATACACTTCCTTCCTGCAAAAAGAGTGTGTGGTATGGTCTGCACTTACTGTTCTAAAAGTGATAAACGAACTATTAATATACAACTTCATATTACCAAGTTAATTACGTATCACAAAGATGTGATATATCACATATCAGAATATATTTCTTGTGAATCAGTTCTCATAAATACATTTATATTCAGATAAAGGAAAACACTAGACTCTTGATACATTGAAACCATATACTTAAATTGTTGGTGGGGGAACATATCTGAGTCAAAGATTTTTTGATTGATTCTTGTGATACTCGACGAGACGAACATGAAAGTATCAGTTTAAAAAAAATGGACTGAACAACATAAATTTGTATGTAAAGTGGCGAAAATAACCTTAAGCGTATGGTACATAGCGCGTGGAATGAATCATAGACTGAATGCGTTAGTATTGAATTAAATAAAACTAAGCGCATTCAGCCGATTTCAAACCGTTTCTACGGCTATCACACTTTTTCATAGATCTTTTTTTTTAATTTTATAATTTGTTGTTTTTGTATTTTCTAGTTTGATTGCTCAATCACAATGCTTTCATACTTACGTGGTATTTCTTGTGCCTCTAAATTTGATTTCAATTCATCTGTAAACAATGTAGGTTCATAGTGATGGCCAGTGAGCAAAAGTCTAATTCTCATATGCATGCAAATTCTCTGCTGGATAATATACTGTAAATGATCGCCAAGTCGTATTTCATTCACAATATCTTGGAGATTATTGGCCTTTGTAATATTGGTAATTGTTATGGTCCGTGGGCTTTAACATCAAATGGCCTATTGAATGATCGAGTACTACAAGAATCAATCAAAATACATGTGGTCCATATATATTCTCCATTTTAACTTTCGACTTTTACTTACATTTGATTAGCGTTGCAAAACTCAAATTTAAAAATTTTGGTACCATTGTGTTCATCTCGTCGAGCACTACCAGAATCAAGCAAAATTTCTTTGGCCCTGATAATCTATAGATCTCTTCTCTACATGCAAATTATTTTGTAGAATAAACTAGCATAAAATATTTTGATTTTCTCTAGTTCAGCCTATTTAAACAAGCTTACTGAACTATTAATATTTAAATAAAGTTTAGAACATTTCTTTCTCAATTTCGTATACGAATTAAAAAAAAAAAAGGTTTGAACAAATATAATTAAATTTGAAACACTGAGGTCCATATGCAGAGTTGTTCCGCAGCCTACCCAAGAAATACTTGAGAAATGCATGGCTATTTTGTAATGCACAGTCGTTCCGCAATTCAGGAACAGTCCTGTAGCCTTCACTCAGCACCAGGAGTTACTTTAGGGAGTTTCAAACTTCCCTTGACTGGCCGGTAAGCTCTGCTACTCGCAAGTTTAAAGTAATAAAACGTGAAACAGAAAGTATGTTGCCCTCGTCAGTTGATGAAATGGATAATATATTTAAGTGCATATTATACACTCCAATAAGTTTAAACATTCAAAACGTATTTGTAATAACAGAAATAGTTAAAAGCAGTGGCATGCACTGTCTAAATTTTTTATGATTTTATCAGTGAATCTTTTGAGCCTGTTTTTTGGCATTGTGGCGTAATCGGATAAGACGCTTGGTGGCAGTTGAGGTAGGGGCGTGTTTTTTTCTCTGTTATCTTGATTCTGTGCCAGCTTTATAGTTTAGATTGATATTTTTGTGTTTGTGAAGTGTTATTCATGAAAATATAATACTCCTTTTAAAGGTGTAGAAAATTATTAATCATTTAAGCACGATGTATCATGTTTTGGTAAGAGAGTGAAACATTATGGTAAAATTATTAGGTGAATTAGACTGTTTAGTAAATGGTAGCCTACGAGTTTTTCAGCTCCTTTCTTACGTGATACAATGCTAGACTTACAACACAGATGTGAGTTATTACAAAAGCACTATAAAAAACAAACACAGCGTACGTTAACAAGAAATTTCAGTTTTCAGAGCAGGTCCTACTTGAAAAATTTAAACAAAATTAACCATTTCTAACGTTATTGACATAGTTTACGATCTGATC
Source organism: Lepisma saccharinum (assembly GCA_022664845.1). Classification (NCBI taxonomy): domain Eukaryota; kingdom Metazoa; phylum Arthropoda; class Insecta; order Zygentoma; family Lepismatidae; genus Lepisma; species Lepisma saccharinum. The sequence continues at coordinate 1,938 of JAGDQP010053116.1, read as the reverse complement.
CGTTCAACAGTTCTGCAACATCCCATACTTCTACCACTGTCTTGCAATGCCACAAAAAAATCGTTTTACTTCACTTTACAGCACGAGCTCTGAATTTTGCACTTTTCTCAAGTTTGCAGGTTCTTTGCATGAGAGCGTGACTTTATGCTCGAATGCGTAGAATCACGCATTTACGTGAGAGTTGACATGTCTGGGTCCTCAGATATGAATTTAAATAAAAATGTGTGTAACTATTTAGGATGACAGGATAAGTGGGGACATAGCCACACATGCAATCTTGTTGAAATTCGGAAATATATTTCAATGGTTTAATTTCATATTCACACAACTATAGAGGCCATGCTACATCGCATTATTGTTGTAATTCTCTCCAAGGGGAGATGTAGTAACTATTAGGTATGGTTTTATAGGGTATTTTTGACCGGTTATTTCTAATACATTTACCAAAGAACAAACTTCTAATTTTCACAATACTAGATTTCAGTATACATAATTTAATTTTTCTGTCGTTCTTCTATCAAATATTGAATTGCTTGTCATAACATATGAAAGTTCCTTCGATTTCGTACTTATTCATAACTAACATTTTACTCATGTAAAAATTAGTAGTTCCAGGAATACCATTTATTTGGTAACAAATAATAAACTCTTGACTTTACTTTATGTCTTTATGTAAAAGTTACTTAAGCAAATTTAGTTTTTGTGATGTTTCAAGTTCTATTTGCCAAAAATCAATTAATGTCAAACTATCTGTATAATTCACTTATAATAAATCCTGTTCTGAGCCTGAACCTTAGATGCCTAAAGGACATAAATAAAATTTAAAAAATCAAGAAATCATTTTATCATTATTGGTGTTCTCAGGAAAATATATATTTACAATAGTAATATAGCGGCTTTTCAAATTTCGTCGAAAAACTTCTGGGGGTAATTCCTTACATGAAAAGATGACAGTTCGTTTGATAAATTTTCCAAATATGCATAGTTTTGGAGCTACAAACTGCTGAATGCGTGGGAAAATGAACTTCAGAGCTTCATATTTCTAACACCAAGAGCATTAGGTTACATCAGACTGCGTCATTCCTTACTGCGGACAAGATTCAAATTATTTGCCTTTTATTTCATTATATACGAAATGTATCATAGACATTTGCGCGTGCAAAACCCTCAGTTATTATTTTCTTCAATCTTACACGTAGTACTGAAAAAAGTTAAATTGTTCCGAAGAAAACTTGACTATAACAGTGTGAATAAGCTACAACAAAATTCATATGGTATTTTTTTGGTATGTAAACCTAAACTTTTTACATTGAAGATTCTCTAATATGTAAACTAACAAGGAAGGGTACCCAGGTGTAACACGCCGATTGTCATAAGATTGCACAGACATAGAGAACATCCAAAAAGAAGCGAAACGTATTTTTTCTATATCGGCCAACAACCGCATTGAAAGGGTCAAATAGGGGCATAAACATGGAGTCAAAATGAGATTGTGTGGAATATTGTGAGAACGAGAGGAGATATCGGAAAATGTTAAATGTACGAAATACTACCCATAGTCGACGTAAGGCAATGAGGTAGGACGCACCAATGCGAAGAAAGCAGAACATCCGGAAATGGACCAATCACACATTTCCGGATTTCAAACATTGCCACAATGTGCTACGGAAACGAGGGAAGAGGGTGGCAAAGAGCAGAAAGAAAGAAGAAACGAAAACGGAAAATACATGCTTTTGTTTTGGGTGCATACGTCGCCCGTATGCGAAAGACGCATATTCATTTCAATGTACGAAGATGGGAGAACACTCAGGAAGGATGCAAATGCCGTGCGTAGAGGCAGCCAGCGAGACAGTACAGCACAGTAGGTTGCATATATATCAGGGCATCAAGTTGATTTTTTTTAATTTGAATTAATTTTAAGGCCTTTAGGCAACTATG